>SNQJ01S0043421.1:11900-22671 GCA_010110895.2 Picea sitchensis | reverse complement strand
ATAGTTTAGAGGAGCTATATGATGCTTTCAGAGGTATGTTTATCATCTTTCATCATCGGGATCATTTATGCATAGTATTATTGAACATTATTTAATGGATTTCATTAAGGTTGTCATTTTAATGAATTATATAAGAGGGGTACCTTGGTGTAATAGCTCGTTGGAACTGGGATGAAGAGATTTAAATGTTGGAGAGGATGAAAAGTGACTTCCAGTGGCCGAAATCGTTTTAATATGAAATAAGTCACATTTTGGAGTAAAAAGGCTTAATAAATTAATAAAGTGATTTTGGAGAAAATACTAAAGATAAATTAAAAAGTCACTTGAGGAGAAAAAAGGAAAAGGGGTATAAAAGTACAATGAGAGCTCATTCTCTCATTATGTTGATTATATTTTCTAAATCCGATTTGGAGAGCTCTTGGAGCCTTTGGGGTTTGGAGTGAAACCCTTGTGTGGATTGATTTAGGTGGTGAAAGATTCCACCCTAGCTGATCATGTTTCGGCGGTGAAAGATTCCACCCTAGCCATATAATGGGGAAGACCATTTAGGTTTTCCACTTGGATTCCATTGTTGAGGAGATCTATTGATCATTTGCAGCAACTTGGGGTTTGTAGAAGACATAATTCTCTTGGAGGAGGACGAGTTGATTCTTAGAGGTCGTATTGTTCTAGTGGAGGCTCTTCTTTTTGTGCAGATCGAATTTCTCTTGGCTTGGAGTCCATTTTCTCTATTGGGGCCGCCATCTTCTCTTGCTGACACTCTGATTAATTCTTGGGCAGTCAATCTTCCTTCAGAAGGGGCTGAGATCTCTTTGCATGTCGAGTTTCTTTGTGGAGGAGCCGTGTTCTTCCTATGAGGGCCGAGTTTCCTTGGAGAGGCCAAGTTCTTTCTAGCAGAGGGGGCCGAGTTGTTGAGGAGGGAGTTTCTGTTGTGGAGGCCGCTTATCTTCTGTGGGGGACGAGATTTTGTTGTGGAGGTCGATCCCCTTTCTTGGCAGCAGATCTTGTGGTTTGGAGAGCAATTCTACAGCCATTTCAGAGTTTATTATTACCTTCAATCTTCCAGCCAAGTCGTGCCATCAAGTGAAAGGGTATTCCAAGCCAATTCAACAATAAATCAGCTGCGATTTGTGAGTTCTTGCTATTGTAACAGTTCTGATTGGATTAATAAATAAGCTGGACAATTTTGTTATGTTTCTCTGTTGTTATAACAGTTTGATTGAACAAAAATCTAATGTGATCTTGCTGATAATTATTGCATGTACTAAAATTCTACTTAGTACCCAAAACTCTATGCATACACCATAAAACACTTTAAGAAACCAAACCAGAAATGTAACAGCAGCAATAAAGGGTTTCTACATTAGGGTTTGGAGTTTGTCAACAAAGTGTTTGACAAAAGCTCTGCACCAAAAATAAGCTACAGAAAACAAAAAGGTAATTTTACTGGAGGTTTTGAGTATACCAGCAAACTGTTTGAAAAAACTCCTGACGCAAATCAGCACTAAAACCAACAGCAGTGAAGCATCAAACATATCAGCAGTTAATAAGGGGATCTTACAAGTCGTTGTGAAAGTGTTTGACGAAATTTATGAACCAAGTATACACTAAAAACACATCAGCAACCTAGAGGGGTTATCACAGTGGTATCATAGTTATGCATCCTTTCAGCCTGAGGGGGAAAACAGCTTGCATTCAGGGCTTAGGGAAGATGAAGACAATTCAGGAACTCTTGGCAGAATTGTTACAACTTTCTCAAGAACATCAAAAGAATATAACAAAATTGTCAGAGCACCGTGAAAAGTTGGAGCATTACTTATTAGCGGGGAAGAAGGAGAGATTCAAATCTGAAGTCTGTGGTGACGTAGATGTCTCATCTCATGAGGAAAGTTAGATAGAACCCCAAGATGACTTCTTGGAAGTGCATGCATCTACTCATGTTGAGGTGTGCAATGAGGTTGACAAAACATCAGCCTCCAATATATCATTAGAGTTGTCCTATGAGCCTGATAACAACAGTACTTGTGATAGACAGGTTGACAGTACATATGATGATTATGATGACTATGATGAGCTTTGTGTGGAGTTGAGTTCGGCACATTCTTCATCATCCACAATAGAGACTCGGTCATCTATGGCAGCCATAAAACAAAAGGATGTTAGTGGTACTCATGATTTGAGGGAAGGGCTTCTTGTGATGGCCAAGCACAAGGAGCATTCAGATTTGCAGAGGCTTGAAGAGAGGTATGATTCAGAAATTTCTGATTGTACACGTAGTTTGCATCATGGGGATCATGAACCACCTCTTTTGGAGAGTCCATTGAAGGCTCAGGTCATAGCTACAGATGAGATAGTCAAGCATATACCTTGTGGACAAGCCAACAGGGAAGTATNCTTCTTGTGATGGCCAAGCACAAGGAGCATTCAGATTTGCAGAGGCTTGAAGAGAGGTATGATTCAGAAATTTCTGATTGTACACGTAGTTTGCATCATGGGGATCATGAACCACCTCTTTTGGAGAGTCCATTGAAGGCTCAAGTCATAGCTACAGATGAGATAGTCAAGCATATACCTTGTGGACAAGCCAACAGGGAAGTATTGCTATATATGTTATATATATTACATATATGTTATATATATATATATATATATATATATATATATATATATATACACACACACACACACATATATATATATCAATGGAATGAGTATATTACAGATGTGGACACATCAATTTGGGATCCAAGTTCAGATGACATTGGTGGAGTGAATGCACGGGATAAGATTGAAGGGGAGCAAAATGATACAGTGGTATATAATCTGTGTGAGGAGGAGACGGATTCTTGTGAGGACAGTATATTGGGTCTTGACATTGTCCCATTCTTTTTTCTTGAGAATTGTATGGGTGAGGTATGCTCATCAGTTTTCTTTCAGCCCACATATGCATGACCAAGGGTTTGGAGGGATTCCTCCAAGGAGACCACCTAACATAGACTTCGAGCATACCATTGAGTTTGGTTTACCCAGGATCAATGAGTTGATGGATGAGCTTCATGGTGCAATATACCTTTCTAATACTGACTTGCGTTCGGGGTACCATCAGATCGAGATGAGAGAGAAGGGGTAAAGGTACATCAAGAGAAGATCCAGGTCATATGGGATTGGCTCACAGAGATTTCAAATGATTGGAAGTCCCACCTCTTGGTGGAATATTCCAAGAATAGGTTTGCTTGTGAGTTAATGGATGGCCACATTCAAGATGACAAGTACAGAGTGGTGGATGACATTATCTACTACAGAGACTGCATATATTTAGTCCATGAGTCCACACTTAGGGAGAAGATCATGAGGGCTATGCATGATACACCATCGCAAAGCATCCGGAGTACTTCGAAACTTACTAGCAAATCAAAGAGAGGTACTCATGGGAGGGCCCCAAGGACGATGTGTTGCGACATGTGAGGGAGTGTAAAACTTGTCAACAGAACAAGTCAGAGCATACTCATCCTGCAGGATTATTGCAACCTTCACTTATTGCAGAACAGAAGTGGGAGATGTTGTCGATGGATTTCATCAGAGGTCTACCAGAGGTGCATGGCAGGGATTGCATTGATGTAGTTGTTGATCGATTGACCGAGTTCGCGCATTTCTTCGCGATTTCATCAAAGTACGAGACACCGCAAGTGGCAGAGTTGTTTTTCAAGGAGGTGTCTAGACTCCATAGGTTGCCTAAGCACATTATCGGTGATCGGGACAACGGATTTCTTAGTGCATTTTGGTTGGAGTGGTGCAAATTAGCAGGCACAGAGTTGATTCCTAGTAGCTTGTTTTCACCAGATGGGTGCATACAAAATCGGAATCAAAGACTTAGATTATTTGGATTCCCAGGGTTATCAGAGTAGCACAATGGGAGTCAGTAGGTATTGGGGATGGTGGACTTTTACTTTGGCTGTGGGACCTAAGAATTCATCTAATTGGTGGATTGCCTCAAATTTTGATGATGATTAACAGAGTTGTGATAGAGATGGGTCTGCTTCATTATTGGGATGTCATGAGAGGAGATGTCGAGACTTGTTCGATATGGCAGGACAGATTTTCTTTGCCAATACCCAGGATCAAGTCCGACAATGGATTTGCAGACTTGGAGTTCACTGAGATGCCTTTTCAAGATATGATTCATGGTAGTGGGTTCAGCACTTACAAGTATTTCAGTTTGAGGTTTCAAGAGAGGAGAATGCAGTTTGGGCACGAGGGACAGACATTTATGCTCAAAGTGACGCAGCATCAACATGATGGTTCCTTTCTGAGAGTAGTTTGGAACCCTAAGATTACATTGGTTGGCAGTTTAGCAACTGATAGAGTTGAGAGAGCCAGTCCTTACTTTCAAGACTTTTCTCCTATGGTACGTTGGGTTGGTTTTCTAAACAAGCCATTCTCTAAGGGGTTGATCGAGTTTTTGCGGTATATGATTGCTCTACTTATCGATAGTATTCATGTGGCCTCTTGTACTAGCACCTTGCAAGACAGTGCTTTGAGCAGAGGGTGCTTCACAACATCTTCCAAGATGTTTTGGGACCCTAGGGTCATTCTCAGTTTCAATTTGGTTTAGCTTGTTGATCAAAGGGTTGTGATGGCAATGCTTGAGGACAAGCAATCTTTGGGAAGGGAGGACTGTAATGTCTCCATTTTCAGGTTCCCTTACTCTGCAGTTGGTATGATGTTATGGACTTATGTCAACCTGATCAGAGGGGTAATTTGATGTTACCCGTAAGCTCAGATGCTTTAGAGGAGCTATATGATGCTTCCAGAGGTCCGTTTACCATCTTTCATCATCAAGATCATTCTTGCGTAGTCAGATTTCGATTTCATTGCATTTCGACCGTTCCCATAAATTGGGAGTATTATTGAGCATTACTTAATGGATTTCACTAAGAAGAGGGGTACCTTGGTGTAATAGCTCGTTGGAACCGAGATGAAGAGCTTTAAATGTTGGAGAGGAGAAAAAGTGACTATGAGTGCCCGAAATCATTTTAAAATGAAATACATCATTTTTTGTAGTAAAAAGGCTTAATAAATTAATAAAGCGATATTGGAGGAAATACTAAAGATAAATTAAAAAGTCACTTGAGGGGAAAAAGGAAAAGGGGTATAAAAGTACAATGAGAGCTCATTCTCTCATTATGTTGATGATATTTTCTAAATCCGATTTGGAGAGGTCTTAGAGCCTTTGGGGTTTGGAGTGAAACCCTTGTGTGGATTGGTTTCAGTGGTGAAATATTCCACCCTAGCTAATCAGGTTTCGGTTGTGAAAAATTCCACCCTAGCCATATAGTGGGGAAGACCATTCAGGTCTTCAACTTGGATTCCATTGTTGAGGAGATCTATTGATCATTTGCAGAAACTTGAGGTTTGTAGAAGACATATTTCTCTTGGAGGAGGACGAGTTGATTCTTGGAGGTCATATTGTTCTAGTGGAGGCTCTTCTCTTTGTGTAGATCGGATTTCTCTTGGCTTGGAGGCCATTTTCTCTATTGGGGCCGCCATCTTCTCTTGTTGAGGCCATGATTATTTCTTGGGCAGTTGATCTTCCTTCAGAAGAGGTCAAGATCTCTTTGCATGCCGAGTTTCTTTGTGGAGGATCCGTGTTCTTCCTTTGAGGGCCGAGTTTCCTTGGAGAGGCCAAGTTCTTTCTAGCAGAGGGGGCCGAGATGTTGAGGAGGGAGTTTTTGTTGTGGAGGATGCTTATCTTCTGTGGGGCCGAGATTTTGTGGTGGAGGTCAATCCACTTTCTTGGCAACAGATCTTGTCGTTTGGAGGGTGATTCTACAGCCATTTCAGAGTTCATCTTTACCTTGAATCCTCCAGCCAAGTCGTGCCATCAAGTGCAAGGCTATTCCAAGGAAACTCAACAATAAATCAGCCCGGATTTGTGAATTCTTACTATTGTAACAGTTCTGATTGGATTAATAAATAAGTTGGGCAGTTTGGTTATGTTTCTCTGTTGTTGTAACAGTTTGATTGAGCAATATTCTATTGTATTCTTGCTGATAATTATTGCATGCAATAAAATTCTACCTGGTACCCAAAACTCTATGCATGCACCATAAAACACTTTAAGAAACCAAACCAGAAATGTAACAGCAGCAGTAAAGGGTTTCTACATTGGGATTTGGAGTTTGTCAACAAAGTTTTTGACAAAAGCTCTGCACCAGAAATAAGCTACAGCAAACAAAAAGGGAATTTTACTGAAAGTTTTGAGTATACCAGCAAACTGTTTGACAAAACACCTCACCCAAATCAGCACTAAAACCAACAGCAGTAAAGCATCAAACATATCAGCAGTGAATAAGAGGATCTTGCAGGTTGTTGTGAATAAGGGGATCTTGCAGGTTGTTGTGAAAGTGTTTGACAAAATTTCTGAACCAAGTATACACTAAAACCACATCAGCAACCTAGAGGAGTTATTAAACACTTTGGACATAATTAGCAAGGGTGCCCAAGGCAAAATCACATTAACCCTTTTTTAAAATAATTAACCTGGGAACCTTAGTGGAAACTTAGGGACTCAATCAATTAATCATGAATGACCCAAAATTCATGCATTTTTTTATTATGGAGTATACAAGTACATGTGATATGGCCCCAATATGGATGTGGAACATGATGCAACTGTTGGAGGCCAACAATAGTGAAAGAGGTGATAAAGGGGGCATTGTGCACCCTCCTAACCATGCACACTGTTATCGCACAAACTGTAGGTTGGGAAAAACCCGACCCAATCCACGGGATGGTGATAACGGTGGGAGAATCTACCCACTGTCACCTTAGGTAAGCCCTCCCCTCGCTTTAGTGAAGGATAAATCCAACACAAGGGAGGAATCCCGGGTGACCCTAGGGGGGAATGAGATGGAAAGATGAGATTATGGAGGTGATAACCCTATAGGTCAAGTTACTAAATGAAGAATGGCTTGGTAACGAGTCTCGGAGATGGTCTATGGTTGCCAAGTGTTTGGGTACCGGCGGAAGAGAAATGTACTTGCCCGAGACACAAGAAGAAACACGTATACAAGCTCAAAGTTAAGTGGACAAGCAAGTTAAGCCTGCTGTCCCTAATTACAGCAGTAAACAAGAATATATATCAGCAACAACCATAACTAATAACTGCAGATTCAACCACTTAAAGCATCAAAGACTTGTTGGAGAATGAAGCATAAAATATGTAGATTAATCCCAATATTTTAGCACAAGCTTTAGTGGTTTTAGAGGGCTGTTACATGAAGTTTCAAGTGGCTGTATCAAAGATTTGTTACAGCAGCAAGTTTTAACCACGAAAACAACCAAGTAATCCGACAAAAAGTTCACTAATTAGCAGTAGAATGATAATGATGGTTTACTAGCATATTTCCACGGTTAAATTGCAATTTAGAATCAAAATAGAAAATGATTTGTTGCAGTCCTAATGGCTGTAGCTTTTGATTAGCTATAGCTCAAGATCCACTTGACTAATCTAGACACCCGAGAGGCTTTGACAAGCTTAAAGCATATAGAAAAGATCCAAACTTAAACAATTTCAATATCTCGTGATTCTGCGTATCCCAA
This sequence comes from Picea sitchensis, assembly GCA_010110895.2. Taxonomy (NCBI): domain Eukaryota; kingdom Viridiplantae; phylum Streptophyta; class Pinopsida; order Pinales; family Pinaceae; genus Picea; species Picea sitchensis. The sequence continues at coordinate 15,069 of SNQJ01S0043421.1, read as the reverse complement.
TGCAATGATTTTATTTCTCCAATGCAAGAGATTAGTGCCTTTAACTATTGGGTTATGGAGTCTTAAAAATGAAAGAGCTAAGTTGCATTATTTCCTTGGAGGTGTAAGCCCTTTTACTCCCCAAGGCAAGCAAAACTAGCTAAGAAAAACCTAGGAGGGTGTAACCCTTTACTTCTCCTAGTATTCCTTTGTGCAACAAATTATTCCAAGACAATTATGATGGGCTTAGTGGGGTTGTATGCACTTATACTCCCCAAAATCTTAACAAATTAACCTTCTAACCAAGAAATGAAGCAATAACAAGAGAGATTCCTTACCTAGTCCAAGCATTAACAGGATAAACTCCTTCAAACCAAGAAAAATCCACCATAAAACCAAGAAATAGCCTCCAAGAAAGATAGTGCCTTACTTCTTCATCCAATAGCCAAAGCAAACCATAGCAAGAGATAGTAGCAAGAGAGATAGATAAAATTGCCCAAGTAGGGCGCAAATTTCAGCCAAGTAGTCTTCTCATAATGGGAGAGTTATGATCAAATCACAAGAGTTTGATCTTTATTTAAATCCCCTAAAAAGTGTTTGTCCACTTAACTTTTAGAGTAACCACACAAGTAAGGGGTCCAACAACCATTACTTTGCCCCTTTACATTATCAAATTCAAATTTAACTTTAAAAAATGCACATAAGAAACCCTAATGTGACATCATCCCTCTAAAGGGTGACGTTTTGACACCTTTTTGCAAGTCATTGGAGTGAAGAATGGAAGTCGTTGAGCCTTCTAGAGCCTCCCTCTGCGCTAGGGTTTCCTCATTCAAACCAAGTCTTCTCCCATCAAAAAGTGCCAAATGTCCATCGTCAAAACCTTCACCACAAAAACCCTAGCCCTAGGGTGACGTCAAGCTCCTCAAGTGTGACGTTTTGGCCTCAAGAGAAAACGTTGGGCTAGGATGGGTCCTCCAAGGTGTCTCATAGGCCTCCAAAGGCTACCATCATCGTCCAGTGTGTAGGCCATGGTATCCATCCTATGGGCTTCAAGCCCCAAGGAAGCCCAAGCTAGGCTTGTTCTTTCAAATTTATCCACCAAGCAAGGTCCTGCAAAGACAATGAATACGCCCTCCAAGGATCTCAAGTCAAATGCATCATGATAAGTAAATCAAGTCAATAAAAGAGCCATCTAAGTATGTGCATCAAAAACCACCTCATCAAACTAAATAAGTGCTCAAAGACCCTATGCAATTTGCCAAGTTTACGTATGGGAGGGTTGACAAGGTGACCTATTGGATGAATCATCCCCTAAGTCAAGGAGTGTTTTCCAGGTGAACCCCTCTCTAAGGCACGTGGAGAAGATGATATGGATGGGGGCAAGACCTTTGGGCATGGGTTTCATGACATACAAGGGATCGTAGTGTCTCATTTATGGGTTCCTTTGTAGAGGGTGTGTTGCACCTTCGTTTTCAATGCATTCCTTTTCCAAACCCATTTATTTCCATTAGTTAATTAAGGTCCAAACATCGGGTACTCCCTATGGTTAATCGATTAGCTTGGGGGGCAGTACCAAAGTGTCACTTGAAAGGAGAAGTACACAAAGTGCCATGGGAGTATAGTCTAGCTTGTAATGCACCTTTGTGTAGATCCCTCAACAAGTGGGACATTTACATCATGTGTTTGCTTTTGCAAGTTTTTGATGTTTAGGAGAAGCATTTCATTGCTCTCAAGACCTCTTTGGAAGAGCATCTGGAAGGTTCATAATTAGGCTTTTAACGTTTGCCAGCTACCTTCCCTCTGGGCCTTTAGCCCCTTCTTCCCATGAAATGAGGGGCAATCCCTTCTTAGGTCAGTACACCTGAAAATCCCAAAGGTAAGGAGATGAAGAAGTGTTGAAAGTGACAAGTATGGTCTGGAATGGCACGATGACTTGTCAAGGGGACCTCCTAGTGGCAAACCTATTCCGAAGGGTGACCACTTACTAGGGCGCAATGTCAACCACCAAGCTGAGACAAGGAAAAGAGCATAATTTCCAAGCAGACGTTACATAATCAAAAGTAGTTTAAAATATAACAAACTCAAATGCCTCAAATATTGAAATGACCCTCACCATAATACCTGGCTTGTACCTCATGGAGCAAGACCCAATGTCTTCCGGAAGCAAGATGATGTGGTGGATACCCTCATGATGAACCTGCGATGTGTGGTGGTGAAGCGGGACAAAGTTCGATTATTGCTTCAGCGAAATCTGGAAGAAGCGTTTATCTTAAACCTTCAATAGGATCAAGGTCAAAACCTTCTCTTGAAAAAGCATCCTCTAAATCCCAAATTGTCTCTTCAAGACTTTGAGCTTTTGGTCCCAAATATTTAAGGAACTCTCTGATGAGGATCGTTAAAGAAGATATACTTCTTGGTTTGCAAGAATGCTTGATCCAAGCCTTTTGTTTACTTCTCAAGGACAACAAAAACAATGAAGGCATACATCCTCATGTTGTATATTCTCATAGTAGATGCATCTGGTAAACTCAACAACATGTGCTATAACCGAAAATGGATTACCATCAAACTTTGGGATGACATCCAGCTTGTTTATCGGGCACTTGTTCGGATACTCGTCAATAGTTTCGGCATGCAAGGCCTTGTATGCTTCGTGAAAGCGCCACAAAGCCATGTTTCCATCACTGGGACATCACTTCAATGGAGTCGCCAGATGAGACTAATGCTCATCAAAATCATAAGGCAACTTCCCTCAAATGGAGTCGTCAAGCAAGCTCGGGTAAAGGCTTTGGGATGGAAGCTTGCCAAAGTGTCGTTAGGGCACGAAAGAGGATTCAAAATCCTCCCCGACAACAGCGCCAAAATGTTGTCGCACAAACTGTAAGTTGGGAAAAGCTCGACCCAATCCACGGGATGGCGATAGCGGTGGGGGAATCTACCCACTGTCACCTTAGGTAACCCCTCCCCTCACTTTAGTGAAGGATAAATCCAACACAAGGGGGGAATCTCTGGTGACCCTGGGGGAAATGAGATGGAAAGGTGAGATTATGGAAGTGATGCCCCTATAGGTCAAGTTACTAAGTGAAGAATGGCTTGGTAACGAGTCTCGGAGATGGTCTATGGTTTCCAAGTGTTTGGGTCCCTGCGGAAGAGAAATGTACTTGCCCAAGATACAAGAAGAAACACGTAT
>SNQJ01S0043420.1:12026-62415 GCA_010110895.2 Picea sitchensis | reverse complement strand
CCCATGTCATTGAATGTAATAGGTAATTAATTAATTAATCAAAATTATAACCATTAATTAATTAATAAATATTTAATTAATATCATTATACAAATCTTTGTTTAGTTAATAACATGTTAGGAAAAATTAATTACCTAATAAATTTTTACTTAATAATCCCTAAGCATTTGTTCAACTAGGGTTGTTACAAATATCCTAGAATTAATAGTTTGACACATTTGATAATATGCTTTCTTCTTTTGCTTGAAATCAGTAAATGTGTAACATCCTGCTCTTGCGCACACCTGATTTGACTTATTCTTTGAGGACACTTGTGTGCAAGTGATCTAGTTCATTATATGATTGATTGTTTCGATTATGGATTATGATGATGTTCTGGATATGATGATACATTATTTGATTATATATGTGTTGAGACGTGCTATTGACTTCTTTCTCCTGAGTTTGCAGGACTCTAGACAACTTGAGGATGTTGGTGGAATTGATGGGCCTCCATGGACTCCAGATCGAGTAAGGGAGAGGATTTTTTATGGTTTGAGTAAGTCATTTATTGCATATGTGACATATGACTGGTATATTATGATGTTGCTTATGTACCGCTGACATGTTTCGTTGATGGATGCAGGATAATGATTGCTTGCTAATCAAACTCACATTTGGAGTAAGGGGGTCATGCACGACAACCAGAGATGTTGAGGGAAAGGTGTGGTAGCATCCCTGCCACATCCTACTAGCACTCTCGTTGTGGCTTAAACTACAGGTTAATGATTACCTAGTTCGAGAGATCCACGATTACGTAAGGGTAGACTGCGACAGTCACTCACGAAGACTCTAAGGGGCGCACAATAAGGCAGGGTCATTATTCCTTAGAGGCCCTTAGTATCCCACAAGGTTGTTTGGCGGATTATTGACTCCAAGGGAATACGTCTACCAAAATCAGTCAAAAGGCGAGTGGCACCCTTGGAGCACGTAGTGCGTCTTGAAGGGCACATCGCATAGATGAAACTAAATTAAGGCAAGTGGCACCCTTGGATCACTTAGTGCATCTTAAAGGGAACATAATGTTTTTAAGACCAGTGAGTCAATGAACCCAGGTACCTAGAAAACAACATCTCATTTTAACCTGGTCAACCTTAGGATAATTGATGCATGAGTAAAGTTTAAAAATTATAGAAGTTCCCTTAAAAACATTTTTGTTGAGTTTAGTTGAATTGAAAGCCTGGGTCTAAGTAGTTCATGAGAACTAAAATATACTTAAGCAAGTAATAAAAGGGGGATGAAGAAAATGGGGGTGAAAATTAAATTTAAAAAAAATAATGGAGGATTAAATTATTAAAAAATAAATTGTTGGCTAAGTACAAAACTTGCTAATTTGAACTTAGACCAAAAAGGGGAAACTTAAATACAAAAGGAATGTGGAACATAGAAGGGAATCTAGTTTAGAGAAATTTCCAATTTCAAACTCAAATAATATTTAAGAAAGATTTTAGTCATTAAGGGAATGTGAGGGAATAAAGGGACATCGAGGAGCATTTTTAGGAACTCTTTTAGGTGGGTGAGAGAAATTGAAAATTTAATTTAATTAATTAAATGAATTTATAGTGAAACTAAGGGATTGAGTGACAAGTGTACAAGGGATAATATTTCCTAATAAATTTTTAATAAAACTAATTTAATGTGCAAATGGAAATGTCACTAAGAGGAACTCTATAAAAGAAATGGTAGAGGAGGTAAATGGAGCACGACTGGTAGGCGTAAGGTTGCATTGCCGATATTTTTCTTGACTGATTTTTCGTTTGGGAGTTGGGATGCCCAACTCAATAGGGAGTGGTAGCTCAACCTTGTGAGGCGAGTTGAGAGTTAGACTTTTCTATGGTTTTTGTGTGTGTGGCCCCTTTGCGGCTCGGGGGGGTTAGGGGGAAGAAGAGTACCTGTAGTGTTGGCTGGGAGGTACTGGTGAGGTATCAACGATTATCAAGTGAGAGCGAGGAGGATCGTCAGTTTCCAAAGAATGTCTCCAAGCCCAGTTTCGTCGGTGACAATATTTTCGATAAGTTAATGGTACTAGGTTGATAGCATGTGTATGGTTGATTTTTCGTAATTCTGATGACTCTTCATTTATGCAATGGATCTAGTTGTAATGCAGATTATAGAAGTACTTTGTTGTCACCCTATTTTTCACAATGAATCTAAATGTGATAATGATTACATATGTAATAGATGTCACCTTATTTTCGTATTGAGCAAATGGTAATAGGTTGAGTATATATGTATTTGACTTCATTTCATTTCTGCCATGGATTTAATGGTGATAAGCTCGATTATATATGCATTATGATGTCGTAGCATTTCACAATGAATTCGATTGTAGTAAGACTGATTACGTAAGTATCATGATGTCACTTATTTTTGAAACAGACGAATCTTAATTGGACGGTTTCCTTTATGTCTTCATATGTCCCCCTTTTCTCCTTGTGTTAGTTGTAGCTGGATTGACATTTTATGTGTGAATTTATACTCACCGCAGCTTATCCCATCTAGTTATCAAATAATGGTAGTTCCCACGCAGAAGGCTTATTGAAGCCTTGCCAACGAAACCTGTTACAAGAACCACCTGGTTCTGTGACAACCTCTTTCATTTTCGTCCCTGGGAGTGACCCTAGATTACCCTTGGGGAATTTTGTCTTGTGTCTACAGTATGTGCACAATCTGCTTCTGAAATTTTGAATGTCTTTTTGCTTCAGCAAAGCCTGAGAATTGACTGACAGAGTCACCAGAATTATGTGTTTACGGTAAAAAGTTGCGCATTGTTTGTAAAGATCGGGGGTGGGGTGGAAATAAATCTAATCCTTGGCTAAATTCCATCATTTTGGGGATAAAAATTGGGTTCACTGTGTAACCTCTCCTTACTTCCTATAGAAAACCTCGCCTGGTCGACTTTCTGGACATATTGTGCACCCGAACCGTTAGGCGAAATGTCTCGCTCTTGCGCAGAGCATTTAGCTCCCTTGTGGGCATCCTCGTGACCTCTCTCGAGTGGCTTGGCACTCCTTGTTGGATCTCGTTCTTACCAAGGGTGCATGACTTCACTGTGCTTCTAGAGGAGTGGTGTCAAGATTTCCCTCAAGACTCCAGATAGCAAGTATTTATTCCTTAAAAAAAAAAAGTTAATGACAACAAATACCTCTGTTAGACAACAAGATTTGTTCCTTTAAAAAAAATACTTTAATGAAAAAAAATATCTCTGCCAGAGTTATTCCTTAAAAAAAACGTTAATGACAACAAATATCTCTACCAGACAACCATAATTGTTCCTTTAAAAAAATGTTAATGACAAACAATATCTCTGCCAGACAACAAGATTCATTCTTAAAAAAAATACATTAATGACAACAAGTTATCCCTGCCAGACCGTGAGTTGATTCGCCTTATAAAAACCCTTAACCAAAACTACCATCTTGTCAGAATGCACGCCTTTACTTTAAAATTGGAACCCGTCGTGGCAGCTAATTTCCTTTCAGGCCCAAATGCCCTAATTCTAGATGTCCCACTTGTTAAACTTCTATTTAACTATAGATTTTGATGGTTGGTTGAGTTTTTCTATTCTTATTGATTTAATTATTGATTTCAAGGAATGGTCAAATAAGGATAAGTGGCCATGCAGCTAGTAACTGTGGTAGATTGAAATTTTTAATATTTAAATTTAAGGACTTGTTAATTGAAAACTAAATTTGTGTTGAATCCCCTTAATAACTTTATTTTGTATTTGTTTTGAAAAAGGAGATTGTATAAAACAATTTCTAAATGAAAAAGTTTTTGTTTATGTAAATTTATTCATTTACAACGAGGAAGAGGTTAATTATTTATTTACATTAAGGAATTAATGGGAATGAACAATAATCACAAAACCACATTCTTATTATTAATATTGATAGGAGGTGTCTTTTAATTAATAAATTAATGAATGGTTTTTTGTTTTTTTATTGTAAACTTAATTAAATACCTTAAGGGTCTAGGATTCCACAAGGTTCTTAGCCTCTAAATATCCAATGATGTTGTTCATTGATTCATTCACCATCGTCTCCCTTATAATGATTAAATAATCATTATTAGTTTAGTGATGTCTAATTTAACATGTCCATCCAAGATGGGAAGATGAAGAATGTGACCTTGTTGGGGGGTTGGGGGGTTGGGGGGTGCGTTCTAAGGTTGTTCAAGCATCTACTTCACATTGATGTTAGAATGCCTTCGTTCATGGATTCCATCTAATAAATGATAGTTTAGATTGCTATACTTCTTGCACTTTTGAATTTGTAATAATGATGGTATTAGGCATTAGTCTTATAGTGCGTAACGAATTTTATTTTGATGAATGACCAATCAACTAAAAGAACCATTACACACACTGATTTGATTATGACGTATGTCATATATTTATTGGACCTCTTGCGCACAACGATAATTGAAGGGTGGAGTGTTGTTTAGTCATAAGATTGCTTGCATTACAAAATTGTCTATATGATGATTAATATATTTTTCTTGTGCCCTTAAATGTAATTGTTGATGGATTAATAACAAGTTTTCCTTGTGCCCTCAAATACCTATGTTGTTGGATTGAATTAAACCTTGGTTTACTTGCGATTCATAGAAGGAAATTGATACTTACCTTGCATAGATGAATAGTTGTGATATCTTTTAGAATGATTGCGTTTATGGTTTTATGTCATAAATTGAGTTATAGGTATTAGGATTATGCACACTCGGATTTTATGTAATGACTGAGGGGTTAACAACCCTTACTAGTGTCTCAGTGTATTAATGAATGATGGATTAATGACCTTTAATTGCGCCATGTTTAATTGTGTTTAGGATTGATGCATTTCTGAGATCGATGATCATAGACTCCATGTTTCTCTGTCGTTAATTATGGTGTTAATACATCGACATGCATGTCGTGGTACATGGTGATGTTGTGTCGTCATTGTGTCGTATTCGATTATTAATTCCTTTTAATTATTTCGTTAATTTATGTGATTGATGTATCGATGATGTCGCTCTTATTATGATGTTTTCATTTCCTAACGCAACACTAAAAGAAAAAATAATAATATGGTGTACGTTGTTTGGTTTTCGTAACTGTAACATCCCCGACCACCAATGTCGAGCCACGATACACAAGAGAACACTTTCATTCTCTCTGCGGAACATACTATAACATGCCCAGCATGCAACTGAGCTATGCCACGTAAAATTTTCGAACTGCATGCAATTAAAACATATACACATAGAACCTTTGTGGAACTTCATATATAAAGAATAAATAGAAAAATACATTAAGTAAAAGCACAAATTCATATTGAAATGAAAGTAAGCATAAACATGCATCATATACAGGAAATACCCATAAACATACAGACAGTTATAACCACGCATAGGATAAACCCATAAAAATAAACACGTAAATAACAATGCAACATGTAAATTAGTCACACGGTTGACACTTATCTTGGTAAGAATATCACCAACTGCGTGTAGAACTTCCACGAACCTCCTAGCCTTAGACCACACTGTTCATCACTCTCAGTAGTGAGTCACCCCTGAGCTGGGACTAAAATCCACCCGAGTAAAGGGATTCCTAACTAGGCTAATGGTTCATAGACAATAGGAAAGACTCCATCAGAGGTGTCAACTCAAACTAACACCCTATAGTCCCTCATTCCCCACATGCCTGTCCCACCCCAAGAATTGTGCTCCTTCTCTGCTCAATAGTCCTTTGGCTACCCCACTTCATGTCCGGCCTACTTCCTTTCCGGGCTTTAGCAACAGGCGACATGAAGTCTTAGAGAACTGTAGCTATAGTTTAACACCTTCAAGAAATCAATTCCCCAACAATTCTCTCAACTAGAGAGAAATTGCTCACGGTCCTAACAAGCCACCTCTTCAATATCCCACAGGCCTGAAAACCTGCTTCTTTAGTCCAACTCCCAAGCTAACCAGATAAAAAAACATATATGGTTATGGATACAGGTTCTAGTACAGTCATGAAGGTATGAAGGATAGCTCAATGGGTGTGTGAATGCTCATGGATGATTGACTGGATAACTCCCTGATGGAAGGAATGATAGAAAAAAATAATCAGAAATGAACTAAGTCAAAACAATATGTATCCATTTCCACAACTTGACACGTATCATGTTGGGAGCTACTTTGGCCCACTTGTCCCAAACTTTGGAACTTAGGATAAAATAATTATCCATACTTTATAATTTAAGAACTATTAATATAATATTCCTTTTTGGCTTAAGCTCCCTAGATTATCCATTTTCCTTAACTTTTATCCCTCACCTTTCCCTCACTAGTGGAGTTTAGTCCCCCATACTCTTTTATCGTGGTCGGTCTGCGCGCAATGATGTATTTTATATTAATTATGAGATATATACAAAAATAGGCTCACTGGCCTTTAACATCTAGGCTCTCCGGCCTAATCAAAACATAAGCACCCTAACTTATAATAACTGGCTCACCAGCCTATAAAACACATCGTATACATAAAGGCTCCCTGGCCTGAAAATCGCGCGCATTTAAGTTGTTGCGCATGGTATCCAAGAATGTGCACACTTCATCATTTTACTGTGCAGTACATGTGCACACTTCATCATTTTACTGTGCAGTACATGCGCACACTATGCCATGAAAGGTGCATACAAAATGATATCAAATAGATCACAAGCTTAAGTACATTTTCATTTACATTTACAATTGGGTTCGGCCTAGGGATATTACAATCCCCTCCCCTTATTTATGCACTGTCCTCGGTGCATTATGTAAACACATACAACAAAATTTTCAAAATTCCTCAAGAAGATGCGGGTATTCTTCCCGCATTGCATCATCATGCTCCCAAGTAGCATTCTTAGGACCGTACAAGGTCCATTGGACCTTTACAAGCCCTATGGCTCGATTCTGGAGCTGTTTGATTCTTCGGTCCAAAATGTGTACCGGATGCACTTGAAAAGTGCCTTCTTGCTCCAACTGAATCACATTCCAATCAATAACATGATTAGCACCAGGTGTATATTTCTTAAGCAATAATACATGGAATACATTATGAATAGACATAGATGCAGGAAATGCAATCATATAAGCTACTGGACCAATCCTCTCTAGGATTTCAAATGACCCACAATAGCAAGCTGCCAACTTGGAACAATTTCCCAACTTCAGGGAACTTATGTTGGTTTTCACTTTCAAAAATACATGGTCTCCCACTTTAAATTCCCTGTGAGTTCTTCCCTTATCAGCATGGATTTTATGCCTGTCTTGGGCAGCCTTTAAATTTTGTTTTATTTTCAACATTTTCTCCTCCATTTCCCTGAGAAAATCTGGCCCAATCACTACTCTATCTACTGGGTTATCCCAAATTATTCGTGTGTTGCACTTTTTGCCATAAAATGCCCCAAATGGGATCATCTTTATAGATGATTGGTACCCATTGTTATAAGCAAAATCTACCAAGTGTAGGTGGTCTTCCCATTTTGATGGGCTATCCATCACATACATCCTCAACATATCCTCAATCACTTGATTCACCCTATTTGTTTGTCCATATGATTCTGGATGATAAGATGTACTAAAATTCAAATTTGTTCCAAATCTATTAAATAATCATTTCCAAAATTTTGAGGTAAATTTTGGATCTCTGTCAAACACAATTGTCTTGGGTATGCCATGTAATTGAGCAATTTCTCTCATATAAATATCAAAAATGTTGGTTGCCTTGTGAGTGAGCTTAACTGGAATAAAATGGGCAACTTTAGTAAGCTTATCCGCCACTACCATGATAGAATCATGTTACTTGTTTGTTCTGGGAAGTTGGGTGATGAAATCCATTGTTACAACTTCCCATTTCCACTCAAGAATGGGTAATGGCTATATCAAACCAGTTGGGTGTATATGCTTTGCCTTTACCTTTTGACATTCCAAACATTTGGCAATAAAATGAACTTCTTTCTTCATGCCTGACATAAGGTACATTATTCATTTCTCCCAATATCAGATTTTTCAATTCCTGGGAATTTGGTACATAAATTCTTCCCCTGTACATGATAATTTCATCATTATCTAGCTTGTATTCTTTCATTTTTTGTTGCAAATTACCTTGCTGTAATTTTTCCACTAATTCCTTTATTGCAAATCTAATTTTCCAGCCTCTAAAATTCTGTGTTTCAAATCTGATTAATACATGCTAATGGTTGTAGCATGTAATTCATGTGCTCTTCTATTGAGTGCATCAACTACTTTGTTCTCTCTCCCCTTGATATGCTTTATATCAAAGTCATACTCACATAGAAATTCTAACCATATTCTTTGCCTAGAATTTAGATTTGGTTGATCAAATAAGTATTTCAGACCATTATTGTATGTCCTTAGCTCAAGCCTTTTCCCCATGAGGCAGTGTCTCCATTTCCTTAAGGCATGCACTATGGCTGCCAACTCCAAATCATGAGTGGCATAGTGTCTTTCATGCTCCTTCAACTTCCTTGATCCGTAACATATAACAAACCCATTTTTACTGAGGAGTCCACCAAGTCCTTCTTTACATGCATTTGTGCATACAATGAAGTCTTCATTTGGGTCTGCAATCCTTAGTATTAGAGCACTTGTCAATAATTTCTTCAAGTTTTGGAAATTCTTTTCACAATCCAATGTCCACTGAAACTTCACACCCTTCCTTTGAAAGGAAGTGATTGGGTGTGCAATCTTTGAGAATCCTTCAATAAATCTCGTATAGTAGCCTACAAGGCCCATGAATGATATGACCTCTGTCACATTTTTTGGCACTGACTATTCTCTAATGGCTTCTATATTATCAGGATCTACTGCTATCCCATCCTTTGAAATGATATGTCCCAAATAATGAATTTGCTTCTGATAAAATGAGCACTTGCTCAATTTGTCATACAACTGATGCTCCCTTAATACTTGCAACACCATCCTTAAATGATGTTCATGCTCTTCTTTTGATTTATAATATATAAGAATGTCATCCAAAAAGACAATGACAAGCTTATCTAAATATTCTCGGAAAACACCATTCATTAAGCACATGAAAACAACAGGTGCATTTGACAACCCAAATGGCACCACTGTGAACTCATAATGGCCATACCTTGTCCTGAAGGTGGTATTGCTGATATCTTCCTCCTTAATCCTTACCTGAGTTCTATCTTTGAAAATATCTTTGCATCCTTCAATTTATCAAAGAGATCATCAATCCTTGGCAAAGGATACTTGTTCTTTACAGTCACTTTATTCAACTGTCTGAAATCAATACACAATCTTAATGTCCCATCTTTCTTCTTCACGAACAAGACTGGGGCACCCCAAGGTGACACACTTGGGTGTATATACCCCTTCTTTAGAAGTTCTTTAAGCTGCATTTCCAAGTCCTTCAACTTGATGTACTTATTATGTAAGGAGTCTTTGACACTGGAGTTGTTCCATGCATTAAATTTATAGAGAAATCAATATCTCTCTTTCAGGGTAGTCCTGGTACCTCCTTGAACACATATTAAAATTCTTCTAGGATTGCACAATCTTCCAAATTTGGCACCTTATCTTTAGGTGTCTCTTCCATATGAGCTGCAAATATTTGACACCCTTTTCTGTAACATTTCTTCAACTGCAATGCTAAAATTTCTATGATGGTTACTACCCTGAGAATTCCATGCACTCTCCTTAGGTTCCCTTCCTCATCCAAGAAAGTAAATTCCTTGTTATGATAGTCTAGGATAGCATGTTGTTGGTCCAACCAATCCATCCCAATCAGACAGTCGTAAGAACCTAAAGGTAAGATGTTCAAATTTTCCCTAGTGTTCAGTCCATTCATGTCCATAATACATGACTTAACCATTTCCTTAACTTTTCTTTTGGCTCCGGTAGCCAGCTACACCAAACAAGATTTTCCATGCTGCTTCTTGGCAAATGCAAAATTTCCACCATCTTAGGATCTATATAACTATGACTAGTTCTTGATTCAATTAAAATAACAATGGTTTGGTTGTTGATCAAACCTTCCACTTCAATCATATGTGATTGATACTCTTCTTGCTTGTTGTCTACGGCTGCATATATTCTTGGTACATTTCTACCCATTTACTCCACTCTTTCATCTTGTTGTACATTGTGAACAATCCTCACGTTTTCACCTCTATGAGGACAATCTCTGAACATATGATCTCCTTTGCAACCTCAACATTGAATAGGTGGTTGCCTTGGCCTTTGACCTCATGTCTCAATCATTCTAGGTTCTCTAGAAATTGGATGTCCCTGAGGGTTATTTTTGAAGAACGGTGGCTTAGATTCCTTCTTCCTTTGATCCATCTTGAATTTATTTTTGTCTTCCCAATCTTTTTGGAAAGTTGGCCTTGATTTTTGTTGATCATATAGCCATTTATCTTGCCTTATGGCCTCCTCCAATTTCTTGGGATAATCATACTATATTTTGTCACTGATGAATGATGACAATCCACTCAAATACCTATGAATCTTAACTGTCTCATCCTTAATGAAAAAAACATACTTCAACAATTCTAAAAGCCTTCTCTCATATTCATCTATGGTCATGCTCCCAAGTTTGACTTCAAAGAATTCTTTAATTTTCTTGTCACAATATCTCTTAGTCAAGTATTTCTTCTCAAAATACTTCTTGAATTCCCTCCAAGTAACACTTTTTTCTTTAATGTGTTGCACCTGCACAAGTTGATCCCGCCATATGGATGCCTTTCCCTTGAGTTGATAGATGGCAATTCTACCTTCTGCATGAGACATGGAAATTCTAACTTTCTACGGGTGCGCGCACTAAATGGTGGGTGCGCATTGATAAAAATTATCTTAAGGGCCTCAAAAATGCACTGCAAAAAGATGACGTTCACATAGTATAAAATGTCGTGGAAATTTGTTGGTTTTTCGCTGTTGTTCACCCCCCAAATGACTTCATGCACACAAATTTCAATCTGTGCACCCATATTTACCATGTGTAGCAACACCACAAGGAAATCATGCTCCACACACTTATAACCATTGTGCATCACTTCTTTGTTGTGCCAATAACTTGCACACACTTTTGTGTCTCACGCCAATATCCACCGCGCAAAGTTTTGGTTCTTGCACTATTACCCGTTGCGCGCAATTTATTTTTTTTGTATCACGTGCTGATATTCCGCACGCATTTCACTCTACGCGCTGCACCATGCCAAAGTTTAGTATGCCCCCACCGCACACCAATACTTTGTGTGCACCATTAACTAAACTGTGGCGCGACAACATATACCCACATTGCATGCACACCAACAAAGTTTCTTTGCGCTCTGCCAATACCATGCACACTACGTGCGCTATTATTATGTGTGTGTGCATCGTGTGCACCTTATTATGTGTATGCACACCACACAATGCTAAATTTAGTTTGTGCACACACACACCAACATTTTTCCGCACAACGCCAAAATTTAGTGTGCGCACCCGCACACCAACATTTTTCTGTGCGGCGCCAAAATTTAGTGCGCACACCCGCACAGTAACATTTTCCCGTGCGGTGCCAATTTTTACATATCACAAATTTTTTACTGCGCGACATGCATTTTTGGTGCACCCACCTGCTCACATTTATTTTTATTCGCAACAATTCCTTGTGAATTCTGTTGCAGAAATTGGGGATTTTTCCTAACCTTTTTCCCAATTTACCATAGACATTTTGCAACTATGAATTCATTCAATTTCATCCCGTTAACACTTGTTCAACCTATGCAACAACAATTCGTTGTGGTTTGACATTTCTGGAATGAATCTACCCAAAATCAATTCACAAATTGGGAATTTTATTTACTAATCTTGCTCCATCTGTCATGGCTTTACTGTAACTTCAAATTCGACCCATTCTAGGTCCGAATTTGCTAGAACAAATATTAAATCAGAAATATCTCATCACTTGGCCGAATTTTTTGATTTTCCCATGAATTTAAAAACAAAAATTGGGGCTTTTCCCAATTCCGCGTCATTGTTTCTAAACTTTATCATGGACGTTCTGCAACTCGAAATTTGACCACTTCGAAATCAATCGCCTGTGAATTTCCACTCCAACTCAACTCGCTCGGCCCATCCAAGCTTAGTGTTGAAAACTAAATCTCTAATACCATATTATAACGTCCCCGACAACCCATGCCGGGCCACGATACACAAGAGAACACTTTCATTCTCTCTGCGAAACATACTGTAACATGCCCAACATACAATTGAGCTATGCCACATAAAATTTTCGAACTGCATGAAATTAAAACACATACACACGGAACCTTTGGGAAACTTCATAGATAAAACGTAAACAGAAAAATACATTAAGTAAAAGAACATATTCATACTGAAATGATAGTAAGCATAGACATGCAACATATACAAGAAATACCCATAAACATACAAACAGTTATAACCACGCATATGTTAAACCCATAAAAATAAACACGTAAATAACAATGCAACATGTAAATTAGTCACACAGTTGAAAATTATCTTGGTAATAATATCACCAAGTACGTGCACACCTTCCACAAACAGCCCAACCTTAGACCACACTGCTCATCACTCTCAGTAGTGAGTCATCCCCGAGTTGGTACTAAAATCCACCTGGGTAAAGGGATTCCTAACTAGGCTAATGGTTCATAGACAATAGGAAAGACTCCATCATGGATGCCAAATCAAACTAACAGCCTGCAATCCCTCTTGCCTCACATGCTTGTCCCACCCCAGGAAGTGTTCCCCTTCTCTGCTCAATATTCCTTCGTCTGCCCCACTTCCTTTTCAGGCTTCAGCAACAGGCCGAACAGGAAGTTTCATAGCCCTGTAGTTGTAGTTTAGCACCTTCAGGAAATCAATTCCCCAACAATTCTCTCACCCAAAGAGAAATTTCTCATGGGCCTGACAACCCACCTCTTCAATATCCCATGGGCCTGACAACCCGCTTCTTCAGTCCAACTCCCAAGATAACCAGATACACAAACATATATGGTTATGGATACAGGTTCAGGTACAGTCATGAAGGTACGAAGGATAGCTCAATGGGTGTGTGAATGCTCATGGATGATTGATTGGATGACTCCCTGATGGAAGGAATGATAGAAAAAAAAATCAGAAATGAACTAAGTCCAAACAATATGTATGCATGTCTCCAACTTGATACTTGTCATGTTGGGAGCTACTTTGGCCCACTTGTCTCCAACTTTGGAACTTAGGATAAAATGATTATCCATACTTTATACTTTAAGAAATATTAATATAATATTCATTTTTGGCTTAAGCTCCCTAGATTATCCCTTTTCCTTAACTTGTATCCCTCCCCTATTTGTCACTAGTGGAGTTTAGTCCCCCATACTCTTTTATCGTGGTCAGTCTGCGCACAACGATGTATTTTATATTAATGATGAGATATATACAAAAATAGGCTCACTGGCCTTTAACATCTAGGCTCTCCGGCCTAATCAAAACATAAGCACCCTAGCTTATAATAATTGTCTCACCAACCTATAAAACACATCATATACATAAAGTCTCCTTGGCCTCAAAAGCGTGCACACTTAAGTTGTTGCACACGGTATCCAAGAATGTACACACTTCATCATTTTACTGAATAGTCCATGCACGCACTATGCCACGAAAGGTGCATACAAAATGATATCAAACATCTCACCAGCATAAGTACATTTTCATTTACATTTACAATTAGGTTCGACCTAGGGATATTATAGTAACAACGGGGGTCGTTACAAAATGTTTGATCAATATATTTTGTTATGATAAAGAAAAAAATATATATTATGGAAGTATCGTTTTTCCTTCTAGTTGCTACCTACATTTAAGGGTAATAGTTTAAGGATGGGTCCCTTTTGAAAAATTGTGAGGTAACTTATCAAACTTCTCGGAAGCCTCTCTGGATGGGGTTCATTGGCTCATTCAAATGCTAACTCTGACACTAAGGAAATGTTGGGTAAGTTGCTTCATGTTTAAATTGATCAACCTCTTTCCATCAGTGTTTATAAGTTCCACACCCTTAATTTAAAGCCTAACCAGTATCGATCTTCCACTGGCTATCTAAAATGCAGACCCTTGGGTGAGAAGTCTCAGTGGTGGAATTTAATCTCATTACTTTTGTTTATAAAAAAATTATTTTTGTTATTTTTCATTTTACCACTTAATTAATCAATCTCGATTTGTATTTCTTCTTGTAGGATTAAAAGGTCATCTTGATATGTAATTTTAATTCAAACTAGAGGTATTCGAGTTCCTATGTTAGAATAGGATTAAAATCCCTTTAGTTTGTATTTGTAATTATATTCTCAAAAATTCATTAACGCTCCATGTAAACTAGGTTATAATTGGATGAAATAAAATAGAACCCATACTTAAGTATATATAGTCATCTAGTTGTTATTAGCATTTGTAATTTACTACAAAATGAAATTTTAAATAATAAAAAATGTTTTCTTAATAAACATTTGTGTTCAAAACTATCATTCCAGATTCAAAATATTTCCACTTTTATGGAAGCAATTATTAGTAATATTATCTTTTGAATGTACATACCAGTTGTGTGGCGTCTATTTGTTTCCACCTTAATCTAAATCTTTAGATCTCTACATGACATTGCAACAATATGATCTCTTCACCACTAATATAGATTATCACTAACAAGTTTACCCTTATGTGTTTTAATAGCCAATCTTCAAGAAAACGAAAACATGCCTGAGTCGATAGTGACACATGACCTACCTCTTATTTGTTCGAATACATGATTATAGGACCTCGTAACCCTTATACCATTTCTACCAAATCTTGACCAAAAGTTTTCCTAGAATCTGCAAGGTCTCTCTATCTCTGCAATAAGAGACAAAGTCATAGATTAGAATGTGAAGATTAAGTACTTAATGAAGGAGGGACCATTTCAATCGAAACTTGGAATAAGGATAATGTGTTTACCTGTAGTATTTGAAGGAGAAAAACCACATAAGAGTGCTAAGGTCGATGATGGTTTGTTTGAATGGAAAAGTTAAACATCCTGAGGAGAGTAATCCAGACATGATTTTTGGGTGTGAATAGTTCGTCCCAATAATGGGTTTTAATCGCTTCAAGGGAGGAGAACTCCTCTGATGTATCAACCCTAGGTTACCCTGCAATCCAAATATAATATGCATACTGTCAATAAACCAAATTCATAACCAGGGTCAGATAAAAATTAAGCATAAATGTATTTTAGGAAAGAAACAACCATGTCTACCTGTGGAATGTCACCATAGGGTATCTCTTGCATAGAGAGGCACTATCTCTTTGCAAAGACTGGATACAATATGCTTCCAAAGAGGAAGATACGAGAGATAGTTCGTTCACCAAGAACCTCAAGGGCCTAATAATTAAATTAATTATTAAATTTAATTAATAAAAATTTAGTTACTGTCCTCCCTTTGTAAATTCGCAGCCTGACCTTCGACTATATGTTTTTGGTTGCCCTGGGTTATGATTCGAAACTCTGTCGAAAACAAGTAGAATTATACTTGCATAGAAAACATCCATAGTTATGCACTTCTAGTTACTTTGATGGTAAATTTCTTAGTTTGAAACATGTATACTTTCCTGGTTTTTTCGTTGTACCATAAGGGTTTATACTTTCCATGCATACAAAATATTAGCTAGGAGTCTTTCTTCCTAGAGTGATGTCTGCTAGAGAAATTATAGGGTTATGCTAAAGACAATATTCGCCACATTGCCTTGTTCCTCTAGTAAATGTTTTTTGCCAAAAATAACTCGAGTTTACCAAATAGATTTTTCTCTTTGCCTCTTTGTATTTTATTTATTATAACTTCCATTTACGATTAAACCCAGTCCTGGAAAAAGAAGTAGTAGCCCCAGTCTATTTTGTTTATTTTTCTTCGATTCTATATAAAAGCTACTGATATTTAATGAATGATTCCTCATCAAGGTGTCTTGGGGTTTTCATTATTTTGAGAGAATGTATTATACTTTTTTTTTCAATATTTCTTATATATATATATATATATATTGAATGGCCTAGAATTAATAGTTTGACACATTTGATAATATGATTTCTTCTTTTGTTTGAAATCAGTAAATGTTTGATCAATAAATTTTGTTGTGAGAAAGAAAAACAACATCTATTATGGAGGTGTCGCTTTTGCTTCTAGTTGCTACGTAGATTCAAGGGTAATATTTTAATGATCGGTCCCTCTTTAAAAATTACAGGGGAACCCGTTATACTTTTTGGAAGCCTCTCTAGATGGGACTTCGTCGACTCAATCAAATGTTAACTCCGACACTAAGGAAACATTGGGTAAGTTGCTTAATGTTTAAATTGATCAACCTATTTCCATCAATGCATATAAGCTCCACATCCTTAATTTAAATCCTAACCAGTGTCGATCTCCCACGGGCTATCTAAAATGTATACCTTTCGATGAAAAGTCTCGGTGGTGGATGGTAAGCTCATTACTTATGTTTATAAAAAAATTATTTTTGTTATTCTTCAGTTTACCACTTAATTAATCAATCACAATTTTTCTTAGTTTACCACTTAATTAATCAATCACAATTTTTCTTTCTTCTTGTTTGTTTAAAAGGTTATATTTATATGTAATTTTAATTCAAATTAGAGGTATTTGACTTCCTATGTTGGAATATGATTAAAATCCCTTTAGTTTGTATTTGTAATTATATTCTCAAAAACACATTAACACTCCATGTGAACTAGGTTGTAATTTGATGAAATAAAATATAACACATACTTGAGTATATATAGTCATCTATTCATTGTCAGCGTTTGTAATTTACTTAAAAAGAAATGTATATAAATATAACAAATGTTTTCATGATAAAAAAAATTGTTCACAATTATCATTCCAGATTCAGAATATTTCCAATTTTATGGAAGCATTTTTTTTAGTAATGTTATGTTTTGAATATACATACCATTTGTTTGGCATCTATTTATTTCCACCTTAGTATAAAGTTTTAGATATCTACATTGATCCAGGTCGATATTGGTGGCCATCCACCTTTTCCAGCTGGCTCAAAACAACTTTGTAGCAATTTTTGTAATTTACTATTTTTAGTAGTTTTTCGGGTCTTGAACTTCCGAAGCCATTTTGAGGCCCTCAACGACGTTTTTTTTGGGGTATTTTGCAGTCTAAATTTTTCATCATGAAAATTTTGGACCCTTTTTTATTCCTCGGATATATCTTTCCAACGGGCTATCGTACGCCTAAAACGAAGATCGTATGTAAAAGTTACGACCCTAGGAAGTTGATGTAATGACTTACCCAAACGGGGTCGACATGACTTTTGGCGCTTCATGTCCTAGGGTTAGGTTTTTGGATGTCTAGGGTTTGTGAAACTCCTGTTTATTGTAAAAATGCCTTCAGAGCCTCATTGTAATTATCTTCTAGTGAATGAGCGTAGCCGCCACATCTCTCCTCTGAGATAAGCTGCCACCATTCCATCAAGCTTGTTTTCCACTGCATTTTATAGTTTCAGCTTATTTCCTTATTGAATAGAAAACCAATTTTACTATATCTTTGTTATTTTGTGTTAAGCATATGTTAATAATATGTAGTCATTCATTATGCTCATAAAATCCAGATCATACATGCAAGAGTAGATATTATTTTTTCATATGCCAAGAAGTAGAATCCCTCACCCCAAGATCCATGTTTCAACTTATTTTGAAGAATCCATTCAAGTGTCTCAAGAAACTAAGGTTGCTTAGAGCCATCGACTGTTGGAATACTTGCTACCCAAGTAGTTTTATGTGCAAACATATTAGTTTCCCCATATCCCATAGATCTAAATATATTCTTAATGTTGGATATTAATGTCTCGATACGCTTCTTGTGTACTGCTGAAAGCTAGAATTATTTCACGTCGTCAATTATAAAAATTTAGAAAGGGCTTCTACAGAGATGGGCATTCCATTGCGATCATTGACCTTGTGAGATGACGTTAGAGAATTGATAACATGGTCCTTCCAAAAACCTTGAGGAAATTCTCGTTTCACAAGTGTAGGAGCCAAAAGTGAATATGAAGGTATCCAATAAAAACAATGAGGAAAGTAATGACTTGATACAAGGTTGTAAACATTCAAATTAATTTCTACCAAATGTTATACTAGTCTTTTCAATAGATTGATAAGGAAGGGAGGTTGTGCCTTCTCCAACACAAGAAAAGATCTTGTTTGAACTTGGATATTAAAACACATGAATCAGTTGAGCTAAAATTAATGTGAGATAAAAAACAATCAGTAAAGTAATACTTGATACTTGATATGAGGATGTACTCATATTTTCCCAATCGTAGGCACAAGCTTCTTCATTTGCCAACACTGATTCCTGCCTTAAGCATGCTGAAGAAATGTGGAATGCATTGTTTGTTAGCAAAAGCATTGAAAGTGACATGATAAACTCCAGTGGGAATCTGGGATGACAATGAAGACAAAGACAACTCCATCTTCCCAAATGGCGATTGAAGTCAATCACATTAAATGTCATGTTATCTCGTAGGAGTTTAGTATAAATAATAGTCGGCCAACATCCAGTCATCTCCTAAATTTGTCTTGTCTTCAATCCTTTGGTTAAAATAATAATAAAATATATTTCATTGTTAGATTATAGTTCGAAAATACAGTTTCTTAAGAACCATCTACAAATCATTTAATGGTTTTCTTTGCATTTTCGGTATAATGCATCGTAAACTTTGGATCCAATGATACACACCTGAGAATGCACGACATTTTCTTATTGCCCATCGCGCTAGACAATTCATGATTTTACACCATTGGTCAATATTCTCCTTCACCGGACTAGACTGGCTATTGGACTAGCATCATCCTAATATTGTATACTATGCTTTTACACCCTCAGTCAATATTCTCTTCATTAAATTATTTATTTTTTTCACGCATAAAAAATTGTTTCCTATTACATTGGGGTCTATATAGAAGTATAAATTGTATCTCTTAACATCATTGTTGTTTATCTTTGGCTACCTTATATATAATTTAAGTTCTTCATTCCATACAAAAATGAGCAGGATTCAACTCCATACAAGTTCAAATTATAAATATCCAAATTATACTTCACTGTCCAAAAGGAAAATACAAAAAAGGTTGGAGTAGTTTAGAAGATATAGGGTCATTGATCACAGATCCCATGTAGGATTCCTCAAAATGCAACTAGCCTATATGAGAAGTCATAGTTTTTTTGGAAAGAGAGTTTGCCTCATAATTGAATTGAGTGTGGACATGCATTCTATCTCTCCCAGGTTTATCCCAATTCCAATTTTTCCAATAGAATTATATCTCGCCCAAGTTTATATTGCTCACGTTAGAGCCCTGATAAGCTTGTGAGTTAGTGATGAGCCTCAAGTTGTTGTGGCGCACTACTAACAAAATTTTAGCTTCATTTTCATCAATAGTTAGCTTGCTAAACCCTCCATGCAACAATAAAGGCGAGAAAAGGGAGTTCGCTAGCCTAGGGGGTTTCTTGGGCTCAAAGTGATGAAGGTGAGGAAAAAGAGTTCACTGGTGAGGGGGTTTCTTTGGCTCAAATGCATCAATATCAAGGTACCCAAACCTCAAGAACAATGTTGAAGAGTTCAACATAAGGTTCATTTGCATGGGAAGATAGTTTAGCTACCAAATATAGAAATATTCCCTCTAAACATGCAAGGGCAACGATGGGTACAATGGTTCTCCTCTCAGTGCTCTCAAAGGGATAAATCGTTTTCCAATAAGAGGTAGAATTCCGATCTTCCCTTCATTTTTGCATTGGGTTGTTTGTTTTCTTTTTCTCTCGATTTTTTCTCTCATGTTTTTTTTTTTTTAATTTAGTTGAAGAGGGAAAAGAGTTGACAACCATGAATGAGCCATCACAACGATTCCACAATGGCCATAGGAAATGCTAAAATAATGAACATGAATACATATTGACAGGCTTCAAGTTTGAGACTAGAGGAAGGAAGAAATGGAGATGGCCTCCATGAATGAAGAAAAGAAAAACTTCATAAACTAAGAAATAAACATTGGTTGAAAAAATCAAACAACAAAATAACTAATGCCATGGGAGGGCAGAAATGTAGATGGATGCCATGATTGAAGAAAAGAAAAACTTGATAAATTGAGAAATAAACATTGTTTGAAAAAATCAAACAACAAAATAACTAATGGAACTCTTCGTAAAAGAGAAAAAATGTGTTTTAGTGAAAATTTCATCCATTTATCCCATGGATTTAAGATTGAATAACCTTCATTTTCCATTGTCGTTTCTGCTATAAATATTTCTTTATATACCTGGAATTGAATTTGGTTTAAAAGCTTGAGTTTTGAGCCAAACAAATTTTAGTTACCATCACATGTATTCATTCTTATCAAGTGCATTTTTGCTGTGAATTCAATATTTAATAGATGAATTGGTTTCTTGCCTATTTGCTTGACTATGATTTAATGAGTGTTGGGTGAATCTAAATTTAATTTTCATATTTGTCAAGATAGAAGTAGTTCTTTGCATATTTTCAATCTCCTAGAATGTTGCAATAAAAAAAATCGAACTATTGTAATAATAAATAAAATAAAATAAATATTTTTGCAAATTTACTTTAAGCCTCAAATCAGGAATTTAAAAAACGATTTAGCAAATATTGTTTTTTCCTAATGATAAACTATTTACATTGAAATTTGTATTTCTCATATTCGTGCTCATGCTTAAACAATTTCCATGTTTGAGATTTTGCATGTGAAGAGAATGCATGTTTGTTTCTCAAACTCCAAATGCATTGGCTTGAACAAGCAAGCTTGTAAAATTTTTCAATGTTTGAAATTTTGCATGAGAAGAGAATACATGTTTGTTTCTCAAACTCCAAATGCATTGGCTTGAACAAGCAATCTTGTATTGACATACAATTTGTAGTTTATGCCTAAAACCATGTTTGAAGTGTCTTTCCTAATTAACCTAAAGATCAAAGATCTCTCATATATGGTTGCATATATTTTCATTGGTTCGAGTTTGTATTATAGAGTTAGTTTAGATAAGCTTGATTTCAAATGAAGGATCTCATGAAAAAACCCTTTATTATCATGTAGAAAAACTTTGAAGTGTGTTTCCTAATTAACCTAAAGATCAAATCTCTCTCATATATGGTTGCATATATTTTCATTGGTTCGCGTTTGTATTAGAGAGTTAGTTTAGATAAGCTTGATTTCAAATGAAGGATCTCATGAAAAAAACCCTTTTTCAAAACGTATGCATTTTTCTTCATGTTTATCCTCTCTATATCTATCTTTTGTTTTTAAATGAATCATTTAACCATAACATGCTTCAAGTCTTACACTTGTAATCCAATAAGCCAATAATATGAATAGCTTTTGATGGGAAATGATAGAAATATGCAATTTATGAGACAAAAAGATCTTGTTTCATTAGTAAAGTCGATGCACTTGTAATCCAATAAGCCAATAATATGAATATCTTTTGATGGGAAATGATAGAAATATGCAATTTATGAGACAAAAAGAGCTTGTTTCATTAATAATCAATATCTAAGTGGATTTAATTTACAATTCCTTTCCTTTATATGCAGAGTCTAAACTTTCATTTAATGCATTGAATTCATATTAGTCTCATGTAAACAAAATTCATGAAGCTTCTTTCATTTGTTTTGCAGTATTTAATGAAGACATGAAGAATGAATTAACAGGTCCAATAACTTGAAGGGAAGACTGCATAAGTCAGTCTCTATGCTATTGAAGGAATGTCTTGTGTATCATACTTGAAGCATGCCAACTATTTTCAAAGCAAAAATTTGAAGGAGATAAAATCACTAAAGTTTGTGCATACCAATCAAGTGAGCCAGAGTTGAGTTTCATTCACCCAAAGAGCCACTAGAAGACAAAAGTAGAATGAAAGGTTCAATCCATTTTTGAGAAAGAAAATAATTTCACATTTAAAATCCTGAAGAAGTTTTCCCAAGCAAGATAAGACAATTTGGACATCAAGCTCATTGCGAGACAAATGGGCAAGGATGAATAGTTATTCTCATCCAGGACTTTAAGAAAGAGACTACATGCTCAAACTCCCAAGAGTGTTTAGCCAACACAAAAGGACAAATAGCGGAGAATCAAGGATAAAGATGGTGAATATTATTTTGTATTATTATCATAAAGGGATGCCCATTCATTTTATTTTGAATGAGGACAAATTTGTAAAATAATAGCTAGGCCAAGAACCATAGACTTAGCAAGTAAAAATTCAGGAAAGTAGAAGGCCAAAAGGAATTTAGGATTTCTATAAATGAGGCATTTGCACTTTTGAAAAGGGTATTTTTTTTGCATTGTAAGCCATTTTCATATGTGAAATAGAGTGACATTGTTAGCTTGTGTATCACACTCTTGTGAAATTGTGGATGGTCATAAGTTATCTTCATCATTGTTCATTTCCTTGATGCTTATGAGTTTGAACATATTATCTTATGGATGTTTTGGAAAATGGACACTCATTTTATAACCAAGTTTTTAGTCTCTCATATTATACTATGCAACTTGTTGGATGTGACTTTCAAAATACATAAGTTAACTTTAGTTCCTCAGACTAAGCTCAGAAGTATTGTACAATGATAGAGGTAAATCATCTTCCATATTGCATGTATTTCCTTGATTTGTGTTCAATACTTTTGATGTGAAGCATGTCCTTTCATTTGAAATTAAAGTTATCTTCATGTATATGTAAAAGGGCCTAGTTGGATAATTCTTTAATACTCATGCGAAGTTGTGATTTTTGTCTAAAACCATGTTTCCCACTAAGATGAAGTATGATGAAGTTGTTGGAAACCATATTTCCCACAATAAGATGAAGTATGTATAGCTCCAAGCTTACTATTTGAGACACTTGGTTCATGATAATGTTTTCTCTCTAGAATATTGAAGAACATATGATCATGTTGTTGATATTTTCCCTAAACCTTTATCTGAAGCTAGATTTATCAAGCTTCATACAATGCTTGGGATTCGAGAAACTGCAATTATGGGGGGGTTTCATCATGGAGTACTTTTGCCTTATGAATCTCTAAATACGTGTGTTGATTGGGGGGTATTGGAACATCAAGCCATGATGCTTCATCACACTTTTTATGGAATCAGTCGGTCGAGTGGTTGACCTACATATGGAAACAGTTGGTCAAGCGATCAACCAAATCTCTACATGAGTCGGTCAAGTAGTCAACAAGTTTTTCAGTTGGAAAATTGACCAATAGTGTTGGACCTTGACCGAGTTTTGGAGATCCTTGGTAATGTTTGACCTATTTTGGGACTTCGACAGACTGTCGAAGGTGGAGCGCAGGTCGAATAAGAGATTGCGGGATCTCGACCCCTTTTAGGGTGTTTTTGGGATTAGGGCTTATGTAACGGGTACGGGGATATCGGCCCATGGGTTTACCCATGTTTAGGCCCTTTTGTAATGTATAAATAGATGTCTAGGCAATGTAAGAAAGAGACAATATAGACAACAGTGTGATGTTAGGTGCTAAGGTCAAGTGAAGGCCAATGTGCTAAGTGAAAGTGATAGTTGTACATGCTTTGTGCATACTGTGTGAGACTTGCAAGACTAAGTGCAAGTGACTGTAAGAGATTGTGTAAAGGCTTTGTGATGTAACCTAGCTTAGGGAAGGAGGATCTGGAGAGGTGCACACAGATCTTTTGTCCTATGCAAAGTAGGACCTTGTGTCTTTGTGCATGTAGAATATTGACAGAAGACAATAAAGAGAAGAAGAGTTGGTGGACTTAGCCCCAGGATGGGGGTGAACCACGTATATCTTGTGTTGTGGTTGCTTTGTGCATTATGGTTGTTTTATGGCTCATATGATTAATACTTAGTGCAATGATGTATTCTTAGATGAATATGATATCTTAGTGACTAATGATGTGAACTAGATGCTAGATCT
The DNA here is from genome assembly GCA_010110895.2 of Picea sitchensis. Taxonomy (NCBI): domain Eukaryota; kingdom Viridiplantae; phylum Streptophyta; class Pinopsida; order Pinales; family Pinaceae; genus Picea; species Picea sitchensis. The sequence continues at coordinate 38,373 of SNQJ01S0043420.1, read as the reverse complement.
AATCTATGTTGATGTGTTTAGTGCTTGAATGTGTTGAATCTTGTTAAATACTACGTTGCGTTGTAATTAGGGTTTTATCTTCACTGTAGACAAAGGTTAAGTACTAATGAATGACAACTACTAAGTGATTTTTTAGAGTATTGTAATCACAGATCTGTGTCCCAGCTAAGGTTGCAGACATTGGAGTCCTACAACCACCCCTACCTCTACCTTGGGTGAGACTGCATCTGCTTCGTAGGTGTTGCCTAAAGGGTCGGTAGTTAGGGTTTTGTTGGTGTGCTATTGAAGAATTGAAACCTGGGTATTCCCCTTTGCCAACAAATGGTTCCATTGTCGAGACCTGAAACTATGGTTGCTAGGAACTGAGGAAAAGAAAGAAATCTCTGTGCGTAGATATGTTGCTTTAGTGCGCAGTATTCTACTTGACTTGTGAAAGCTCTGTGCTAAGAAAAGAAGTTTGATCCGAAGAAAAGAGGTAAGATTTGAAAGCTTTGTGCTCTAATAAGGGTAAAGTGAAATTTTTTTATTAAAGAGGTAAGATATGAAAGCTTTGTTCTCTGTTAAAGGTAAGATAAGTGGGAATTTTTGCTTCAAAAGTATGGATCTAGGTATGTTTGATAAATTTGGTCCTAGCCTGAAAACTAGGGTACAACTAGAAGAAAGAAGGTTTGATATGAGTAGATCTGATAGAAATAATGAAATATGTGTTATCCCTACGCATAGAAAGAATGTTTGGACTAACAAATGGAAGTAGGATCCTAGGAAGAATTTTCTACAGGTTAGCTACCATGATCCTAGTGCACAGTATAAGATAGGCTAGGGATCATCTAAGAGGAAGAGATGATTAACCCTTTCTTACAGCTGCAGAAGGCCAGGCCATCTTGCTAAGGATTTACCTGATAGAAGACCTAGTTGTCTTTGTTGTAAAGATATGGACCATGAAGTTATGGATTGCCTTAGGATGATTGCCAAACTTGAAAGAATGAATATGGAACAAGAAAAACATGAGAAAGACTCAGAAATTAAGGTTATGGCAGAACCCCAAAAAGAATCAGAGACTGTATTACTACAAATGAAAGAAACCCTGAATGACCACAGAGATATCAACTTATCAGAGATCTTCAAAGAGAAAGAGTTCATAGAAACAAGAATAAGAGACTTTGACATAGACTGTGTTCTAGATGAGGAAACACAAGTGAATATTATGACAGAAAGAACTTGGGAAATTTTAGGAAATCCTGCTATGATTCCTTAATTGGGAGGAATAAGATTATTTAGAGGAAAGTTAAAAACTCTATGTGAAAGACTTACCCAGATATCTATGAGTTCTCATGGAACTTTGACAGAGGAAGAATTTGAGGTTATTAAATTTGTTGAGAACAACGCCCCATTTGATTTATTGCTAGGAAAACCCTGGATTGAGAAAAATCAGACCCAGAGAAAAGAAGAAGAAGCCCTAGAACAGAAAAATAAAGAATTAAAAGATTTCACGACTTAGAGAATAGAGCACTTGATAGAAGAATAAGAGAACACATCAAAGCTATTCAGAACCAGAAACTTGGATGTCGAAGTTGAAAGAACACAGATAGACTTGAAAAACTTTTCCATACAAGAGAGTAGAGCACCTACCCCGGATAGAGAAGAAGTGTTTCCCTTAAACCCTACGAAAGGCCATCAACAATGTGAAGTTATTATGCCAAGAGAAGATAAGAATCAGAATTGGAAGAGGAACCCAGTAACGCAGATCACAAGGAAGAAGGCTAGAAAGCTTAGCAAGAAGAAAGCAAAGCTGGAGAAATTACAGGAAGCTCCAGAGAAGACTTCGCAGAAGGAAGGTCTCCAGAATTTGAACTTTGTCGGAATATCAGAGCAGCGCAAATTGGCACTTCGCCATGGCGGAGAGAAATGACTATTGGAGGAATTATAACCGTTATATTGACGTTACCAACAACATTTATGATAAAAAATATTGCCATCGAACCGTTGGGACCGCACCGTAATGGACATAACTGCATTGATGAAGGCCTCTTGTCCATTGGAAGGATCCATTACATTGTTGTCTACTTATCATGTTGATTGTTGCACTGAGCACACTTTCGTTAATTGTATCTGAGCCAACAAGAGAAATCATTGTGACTATGGTGTGCTTATTGAGACCTTTCCATCCATTCTATTGCATTGAGAAGTTGTTTATCAACTTGAGATATCTGATCTCGAGCATGCATGTCAAACGATATCAGCGCTGTGGAAAAGTCAGTAGAGGAAATTTTAATCGATCTAATGGAAGAGAGAGTGATGTCCATGGGAGTTCAAGCCTCATTGAAACGAGGAGTGCAAGCCTCTCTGTCGACTGCTCACAGAACCAGACCATCCCAAGTTACATATGAGAAAAGAACCAAGCATCATGATGACTTGGTGAACACGAAGTTAATCCCATCCATCATGCCCGATTACATCTCGCCTCTGGTCGGCATGGTGAATCGTGATAGTGTCCCTAGGGACTTCGACTACACCTTGGTTACTGCGTACCTCCCGAAGGGGATACGCACAGGCAAGCCTCAGCCAGATAATATCATGAAACTAAATATCAATGACTTTAACCTAGGGGATCGCAAGAAATTCAGCATGCTCCCTCCTCACAGGTATTTGACTAGGATGAAGGGGAAGAAGTCGAGGATAATCCCCCAACCATGGACTATGGACCTCGCGTAGTCCACTATTCTGAACGTGATGAAAACACCCCATTTTGGAAGGCACCAGGAGGTTAACGCATGTGTTAATATCCTGCTGTCGAGCTTCCATGGTGGTTATTTGTGTCTAGACAGATGCATCACCATCGACCTGACAATGATCCATCAGATCACCAGATTGAGCATGCAGGGACTAGACCTGCAAGAATTTTACCCATGGAAGGCTGCAAACCGTGCCCTGGCGCAGAATATTAAAGATACATACGGCTATGTGGAGAAGGGGAAGCGAGGATACAAGGTAGCCTCCATCCAGAATGGCACATTTCACCTTTCTTTTCATTTGATTGCTGATAATCTAGTCCAGAAGAATAGACCCACGCAGGTCACATGGTTTTTTGTTAACCTCGCATGGAAATGCATGGAGGGGCTATAGATGAATTGGGCAAAGTACTTAGTGAATCAGTTAGACCAAGACTGTCATGAAGTTCATGATAAGGGCTATGAGTTCCATTTTAGCTAGTTGTTGAGCCTCATCACATTCATAGCTTGGGAGATGCTGGAAGGTGAGACCTTCCTTGAACTAGAACCATATGAGCCCTTAGTCGTGAAGTTCATTTCACTCTAGTATTCAAGCTATATGGGAAAATAATGGCAATCAAACATGGTGTTCCACACCTACTACCTACAATTAAAGAGGTCTATTGAGGCTTTCCCTCGTATAACGTTGAACACCCTACACAGGTTCAGGCCATTTGGGAAGTTCCACACAGACATACATTTAATCTACGTCACTGTGCACAGAGACAAACACAAAGAAGTACTACAAAGTTACTACAAACTCATAGAGAAGGACCTAGAATAAATCACTAAGGAGTGGCCTGCATAACTCCTTATCCATGTTGACCTCGGAGAACTATCTGATCCTGAACTAATTGGAAGCCCGGTGGTAACTCATGAAGGGTATGATACACCTGGAACTAGAAGAAGGAAGAAGACAGAAGAGGTCCAGCAGCTGAGCAGTGCATGAGAAGAAATTGCTTCAGAATCACCTGAAGGAGGAGGTGATGATGAAGTAGATAAACAAGAGAACAATGGAAAATAAGATGAGTATAAGCAAGGTGAAGTAACACCGCCACAGAATCCCCCTGATGATGCAGAGTCGTCTAACAAAATAAAGGTTTCTCCCACGAAACCCACATCGCAGAAGAAGTCAAAAGATATTAAGACCATGCTGCAAACTGTGCTCACGCTCAATGACTTCGAATTCATCATCGCAGTTGTATCATATGCCTCAGAAGATATTTTTCAGAGACATGAAGCTAAGCAAGAGACCATGTATGAAAAAATTGAAGCAGAACTGCGAGGGGTACAACAGGCACTTCACTCCAACCACACAGTTTCCATTGCGCCCTCGACATCAGAAGAAACAAAGTTGGGATATGTTGGCATGGGGGTAGACCCAGGGTTCAACGATACAACAATGCACCAACAAAACCCTAACTGCAGGGCCTTTCGACAACACCTGCGAAGTAGATGAAGTCTCACCCGAGGTAGAGGCAGGGGTGGTTGCTGGAATCCAATGTCTGCAACCTTAGATGGGACACAGATCTGTGATTGTAACACCTTAACACATCACTTAGTAGTTGCAGTTTGTTAATACTCAGCCTTAGTTTATAGCGCAGCTAAACCCTAACAACAGATCAGCGTAGTATTTATGGAGATCCAATAGATTCAAGTACTAAGCATACAAACATAGATCAGATCTAGCATTTATTCACATTGTTCATCACTAAGCTACCATATTATATCCTTCTAAGCATACATCAGTGCACTAGGCATTCAATCACATAGACAAGAGAACAACCATAAAGCACATAGAAACCACAACGAAAGATATATGTGGTTCACCCCCACCTCGGGGCTACGTCCACCCACTCTTCTTATTTATTTCTTTTTGTTAATCTTATACATGCACAGAGCCATGATATATTTATCCACAGAGGACAGGAGATCTGCACACCTCACTAGATCCTCCTTCCCTGAGTTACAACACAAAGCCTTCCATAGTGTCTTACAATCACTTGCACTTAGCTATGCAAGTTTCACACAGTATGCACAAAGCAATTACAATTACCACTTTCACTTAGAAATTAACACTTATCACTTAGCATAACATACTTGTCCCTCCTTCGATCACATAGATCAAACGCCTTCCTACATCACCTATATTTCTATTTATACATTACAAAATGGTCTTAAACATGGGTAAACCCATGGCCTGACAACCCCATTCCCGTTACATAAGGCCAAAACCCAAAAAGCCCTAAAAAGGGGCCGAGATATCGCGATCTCTGCTTTGACTTAAGCTTCGTCTTGAACAGCCTATCGAAGTCCCAAAAGTAGGTCAAACATGACCAAGGATCCTCAAAACTTGGTTAAGGGCCATCAGGCCCCCAACACTCACATGTGACTTGTCCCGAATCACTCTGATCTGGGTAGTTGTGCTTCAAAATCCTCAAGCTTCTTCAACCTGTTGTTGCGCCAGGGCCTCCTTCTCGGCGAACTCTTGGATGAATGCTTCATTGACAGGTCCCTCAGGACATTGTCACGACTCACCATGTCGGCCAGAGGCGGGATGTAGTTTGGCAAGATGGTCAGGATTAACTTTGTGTTTGCTAGATCATGTTTGTGCTTAGTTCTCTTCTCTTTTGTCGGTCGGGATGGTCTGGATCCGCGTGTAGTGGACGGAGAGGCTTGCACTCCTCGCATCGATGAAGATTGAACTCCTATGGACATCAGATCAATTAAAACTTCCTCGATTGACTTCTCCACAGCGTTGCGCTCGTCCGACATGCACACTCTCGATCAGAAAACTTGGGTGGATGGATGAGTGCTCAAAGCAATAGAATTTGTGTCAATCTTACTAAGCACAACGCGGTAGCAATGGGTTCTCTTATTAGCTCTGATACAATTCGCAAAATTTTCCTCGGTGCAATAGTTGATGGACTAAGTAGACACGATGTAACAGATCTCTCCAATAGATAAGAATTTTTCCATCAATGCAGTTATGTTCATTGTGATGCGGTCCCAACGGTCCGATGGGGATCTTTTTGTTCATAATTGTTGTTCTAACTATTCTGAAACATCGATCCAACGGTTATAATGCTTCCAATGGTCATATCGCTTCTTCATGGCGAAGTGCCATGGGGCGCTATTCTGATATCTCAACGAAGTTCGAATTTTGCAAATCTTCCTTCTGCGAAGTTCCCTCTGGGCTCTTTTGGAAGTTTTTGACCTTTTCTCTCTTCTTACTAAGTTTTCTAGCCTTCTTCCTAGAGATCTTCATCTCGGTATTCCTCTTTCCATTCTGATTCTTGTCTTCTTTTGGCATAACAGCTTCATGCTATTGAGATTCTTTCATAGGATTAGAGAGTAATACTGCTTCTCTATCTGGGGTAGGTGCTCTACTCATTTGTGAATCTTCTTGTGTTCTTTCAACTTCATGATCCAAGTTTCTGGGTCTAAGTAGCTTCGATCTATTCTCTTGTTCTTCCATCAAGTGTGTTATCCTCCTAGTCTTGAACTCTTTTAATTCTTGTTTTTTCTATTCTAGGGCCTCCTCTTCTTTTCTTCTGGTTTGATCTTTCTCGATCTAGGTTTTTCCTAATAACATAGTAAATGGAGCGTTGTTCTCAATGAATCTAACAACCTCAAAATCTTCCTCTATCGAAGCTCCATGAGCACTCATAGATACCTAGGTGAGTCTTCCACATAGGGTTATCATCTTTCTCATGAATAGCCCTATTCCTCCCAATGAAGGAATCGTATTAGGATTTCCTAAAGCTTCCCAAGTTCTTTCTATCATGATATTTACCTGTGTTTCCTCATACAGAACACAGTCTATGTCAAAGTCTCTTATTCTTGCTTCTATGCATTCTTTTTCTTTGAAGATCTCTGATAAGTTGATATCTTTGTGATCATTTAGGGTTTCTCTCATTTGTAGTAGTACAGTCTCTGATTCTATCTGGGGTTCTACCATGGTCTCAGTTTCATGACCTTCCTCAAGGGTTTCTTGTCTCATATTCATTCTGTCAAGCTTAGAAATCATTCTAGGGCAATATAAAACTTCATGGTCCATAGCTTTACAACAAAAACAAATAGGTCTTCTTCTAGGGTATTCCTTAGCAATATGTCCTGGTCTTCTGCAACTGTAACAAAGGGTTAATCCTCTTTTTTTCTTAAATGATCCCCAGCCTCTCCTGTACTTCGCACTAGGATCATACTAGCTAACTTGCAAAAAAATATTTCTAGGATCCTGCATCCATTTGTTAGTCCAAACATTCTTTCTATGCATAGGAATAACATATCTTTCATTATTTCTATCAGATCTACTCATATCAAACCTTATTTCTTATAGTTGTGCCCTAGTTTTCAGACTAGGATAACATTTATCAAACATACCTAGATCCATACTCTTGAAACAGAAATTTCCACTAATCTTACTTTCAACAGAGCAAAAAGCTTCCAGGTCTAAAACTTTTCACCATTCTTACCTTTATCAGAGCACAAAGCTTCAAGATTGATCCAAAAATGAATGTATTACTGATAAATTGCAAGTTAGTTTAATGTATTTTATGCATCATATCGTTAAGAATGTGAAATACATAAAACTTATTATCTTGTTGCGGAATATCAAATGTGACTTTTACTTGATGCTTACCAATGAATAAAGAGATCAACCATTAATATCCATGCTGCAAATTAAGATAATAGAACAGCAAAACAGAAAGGGAAATAGAGACAAGAGGTTGATAAGGGAGTTCACCAATCGTTGGCTACGTCTTTGGGCCCGCTTCTAAGTGGAGGACCTCTTTATTGCTATTTAAAATGCTCAAAGTTCTCTTACAATTTCTCTTTGTTGTTACATAACATGCTTCAGATCTATTGTGCAAGACCTCCTTGCTCAGATTCAATATGCATCATCAAACTCCTCTCAAAAACATGGCAAAAATGCCTCTCAAAACATGAGAAAAGGCCAAAATTTACAAACTGCTCCTTCAAAACCCTACATCAAAAGTTGTCCTCAGGCTTCAAAACACCTGGTTTTTTATAGTTTGCATGCTCAGATGAGGAATCCCAACTTCCCCCAAGAATATGGCCTCTTTTTGGGATCAAATCCACCTCCAAATGGCCAATATATACTTAAAAAACCACTTTCCGGTCATAATATTAGGCAAAATAATTAAAAATTACATAACATGGTTAAAAAAACCCACTTTTAGTTAATTATAGAGCTTTAGCCTCTCTTGCGGGGCGCGTGCCCCCAAAACACGGTCATATGATCTAAAATTGGCCAAGCACTGGCCCTAATCTCGCGCTAACTCCTAGTTTTGGGGCGCAATGCATGGGACCTCAGCCTAGAATGGTCTGCGCCCTAAGGGATAGGCCCTATCCAAACTCCCGTGCTTGTTTGTTATGCATAGGCGCCTAGACCCTTGGTTTTATGGCGTGACATATGGTGTTAAAAAAGTGGGTTGGGGCTATGCCCCAGCCCCCCTTTCGGCCACATAACAATACATTAAAATTTAAATAAATTTAAACTTTTTCTATTTAACAAGTAACATATGTGGCACATTGGTGTTGGGGCCATTTCTCAAGTCGTTTGCTTGGTGGGTTGGTCGTGGGTTCAAAACCCATGGACCTCAAAAAAAATTTGGAACTTGCCACACATGTTCTGACTAGGTGCCATGTGGCTGCCCATGCCCGGGCCACATGGCACCACCACATTTGACCACAATTTGCCACATGTCCACATTGCATTGGTCTGAGTCTGCCACATTTGTCCAGTCAACTATTGCAGTGCTGCCACATGTTTCTGCCACATCAACATCATTAATTAACTTTGGTGATGTCATGTTGACGTCAGCATTGACTTTTTTCCAGTCCTTTGACTTTTTAGCTGTTTGAGAATTTGATTAGAGTGCGATAATGCTCGCATACAGAGCCCGTTTGAGAAAGTAAATATATGGACAGAATAAGCGCGAGGAGCTAGTCACAATGGAATTGGTTTCACTCAATTCCTAGAACTTTCATTTTTTAGCATTTTATGAGCCTGGGGAGCATCCTGGATCATTCCTCCCCACTTTGGAAGCTTTTGGACCACCAAAATTTTTCTTTTACTTAGGTAAGAAGTGAGGGTACTGCCTCCCCACTTGTCCAGTATCGTCCATCCTTTCTTCTTGGACAATAATCACCTGACCAATCACAACAAACACAAAAACTGAGATAGCATTGTTTATCAAAGTAATCATCCCATCAATTGCACAATCATCTACATTCTTTGTCGCATTTTTCATCCATACACCACTGAATAGCAGCAAACTAAAAAACAATATTGAGTATGCGAATGAAAATGAAACAACATGCTTCCCCTTTTGAACAGGAACAATAATCAAATTATGCAGCTAAACCTCATGTTATACCTTCGGGGAAACTTCATGACTGTTAGAAACATATGGAATCATATAATGTTTAGCATCACTAACTTCATGTTTTGTTACAGACATAAGTGTTAAACTTTTGCTTTCATTTACCATTCTTTTTAACTGCCCTGTAGCTGCAAAAGATCTGCCAGTTTTCATGCAATGAGCACGAACAATGTACTCTTTCCCATCTTTCTTGAACCAATATTTATTTTCCTCCCTGTAGAATATAGATTTCCTATCATAAAGGTATGGGCTTCCCAGTACAATTCCACATATGTCCAGTGGCACTATATCAAGCTCTACTTCATCAACATAATTAGAAGTGATTGCAAACTTCATTTTACATTGTTTGGTTACTTGTAAATTATTATCACCACATATCCATCCCAATGGATAAGGTCTAGGATGTGTCTTTGTTTCAAGTCCCAAGTCATTTACAACATCTTCACTAATTAGATTGGCTTGTGATCCACTGTCTACAAGAGTATCAACTTTAACATTATGTGTTATAACCCTTATGTGGAAAAGTTCATTCCTTTTACACTCATCATTTACAACAACTGGTTTAGAAGACCTAGTACTTGCAACATAATTTATACCTCGGATTCCCATAGCTACAACCTATGTCTCATCACTGGAATTTGATCCAAGATCCACTTGAACTTTCACAACTGTGGTATTCTTCCTTCCGTGGTTGGCATACTTCTTTGGCTTCAAGTCAGGATGTAATATCCAACAACAATCTTCATCATGACCTACTTTCTTGCGATGCTTGCAAGTAGGCTTCTCCTTTCTTGTTGAGGTTGTCTTCTTCTCTTTATCTTTCCTTTTCCCTGCATCCTTTCTTTGCCAAGTATCTGTAGAAACAATATCACAAACATTCCCTTTACTTGATTCAATGTGAATGGCGTGTACACATACTTCATCAAAGTTAGAAGGATTTAGCATAAGAATAGTGTGTTTGAGATAAGAATGTAAACCACCAATATACTTTAGGAGTGTCTCTTGTGTATATAAAGGAATACCCAAATTTAATGCTTTCTTATGAAATATTTGAGTATATTCTTGTACACTTTGACCTTTAGCTTGCCTTAAACTTTGCCAATTCATCATTTCCTGTTGCATGTATGCTAATGGATAGAATTGTTTCTTCAAAGCAGTGATAAAATCATTCCAGGAAAAGATTGTTTTACCATTTTTATTGAGATCATCCTTAGTTTTTCTTTCCCACCATATGAGAGTTGTGCCTCCCAATTTGAGACTTTCAAGTTGGATCGTTGTTTCATCATCAACAATCCTTTGTATCCTGCAATAGACTTCTAACTGTCTCACCTAATTATCTAGCTTTTCTGCATCTAATTCACCATCATAAGTGGGTAATTGAAACTTTACATCTAACTTTAATAAAGGAATATCAGAAGAATGATGAATTTTTTTAGGTTGCTTATCCTTGGAGGGATGTACACTTGCTTAACTTGTAGATGACGACGATGAAGGAGAAGAAGGTTCTGAAGGTCCACCACCTCCAACTCCTCCTTCTGCTCTTACTAAAGATTCACCTTCTTCAACCTTTGGATTCCTTCATTGACCTCTTTCATGGTAAATTTCCTCTACCATGGATTTCATCAATTGAAATTCCTCGAAGAAATCATCCTCAGATGCATAAGGACCTAGCTTCCTCGGTGAAGACATCTCTTGTTTATGCGGTCTCCTTTGAATCTATGTATTAAGAGCCTCAAGTTGGCCTTCTCCTCACTTGAGTTTTGCTCTGGTGAGAATTCAATGCTTGCAATTCCTGTTAAACCTTCAAAAAAAAATGCTCCGATACCATAAACTTGATCCAAAAATGAAGGTATTACTGATAAATTGCAAGTTAGTGTAATGTGTTTTATGCATTGGATTGTTAAGAATGTGAAATACATAAAACTTATTATCTTGTTGTGGAATATCAAATGTGACTTTTACTTGATGCTTACCAATGAATAAAGACATTAGCCATTAATATCCATGCTGGAAATTAAGAGAATAGAACAGCAAAATAGAAAGAGAAATAGAGACAAGAGGTTGATAACGGAGTTCACCAATCGTTGGCTACGTCTTCGGGCCCGCTTCCAAGTGGAGGACCTCTTTATTGCTCTTTAAAATGCTCAACGTTCTCTTACAATTGCTCTTTGTTGTTACATAACATGCTTCAGATATGTTGTGCAAGAAATCCTTTCTCAGATTCAACATGCACCATCAAACTCCTCTAAAAAACATGGCAAAAATGCCTCTCAAAACATGAGAAAAGGCCAAAATTTACAAATTGCTCCTTCAAAACCCTACATCAAAAGTTGTCCTCAAGCTTAAAAAACCCTGGTTTTTTATAGTTTTCATGCTCAGATAAGGAAGCCCAACTTCCCCCAAGAATATGGCCTCTTTTTGGGATCAAATCCACCTCCAAATGGCCAAGATATCGTTAAAAAACCACTTTATGGTCATAATATCAGGAAAAATAATTAAAAATTACATAACAGGGTTAAAAAACACACTTTTAGTTAATTATAGGGCTTCATACCCTTTTGTTGGGCGCGCGTCCCCAGTACTCCGTCATATGAGCTAAAATTGGCCAAGCGTTAAGCACTAGCCCTAATCTCGTGCTAATTCCTGGTTTTGGGGCACAATGCATGGGACCTCGGCCTAGAATGGTTTGCGCCCTAAGGGATAGGCCCTATCCAAACTCTCGCGCTTGCCCCCATGCCCTTGGTTTTATGGCATGCCATATGGTGTTAAAAAAGTGGGTTGGGACTATGCCTTAGCCCCCCTTCCGCCCACATAACAAAACATTAAAATTTAAATAAATTTAAACTTGTTCTATTTAACAAGTAACATATGTGGTGCGTTGGTGTTGGGGCCATTTCGCAAGTCGTTTGCTTGGTGGGTTGGTCGTGGGTTCAAAACCCATGGACCTCAAAACATATTTGGAACTTGCCACACATGTTCTAACTGGGTGCCACGTGGCTGCCCATGCCTAGGCCACGTGGCACCACCACATTTGACCATAATTCGCCACGTGTCCACATTACATTGGTATGAGTCTACCACATTTTTCCAATCAACTGTTGCAGTGTTGCCACATGTTTCTGCCACATCAGCATCATTAATTAACTTTGGTGATGTCACGCTGACGTCAGCATTGACTTTTTGCCAATCCTTTGACTTTTTAGTTGTTTGAGAATTTGATCAGAGTGCGATAACTCTCGCATACGGAGCCTGTTTGAGAAAGTAAATATATGGTAGGAATCAGTGTGACGATCCAGTCACAATGGAATTGGTTTCACTCAATTCCTAAAAATTTCATTTTTGAGCATTTTATGAGCCTGGGGAGCCTCCTAGATCAGAGATCTTACCTCTTTTCTTCGGATATGACTTCTCTTCTTAGCACAGAGATTTATAGGTCAAGTAGAATACTGTGCACTCAGGCAACAGATCTATGCACAAAGATTTCTTTCTTTCCTTCAGTTCCCAGCAATCACAGTTTCAGGTCCCGGCAACAGAACCATTTGTTGGCACAGGGGCAGACCCAGGGTTCAACGCTACAACAACACACCAAAAAAACCCTAAATACCGACCCTTTCAGGAACACTTGTGAAGTAGACGAAGTCTCACCTGAGGTAGAGGTAGGGGTGGTTGCAGGACTCCAGTTTCTGCAACCTTAGCTGGGACACAGATCTATGATTGTAACACCTTAACATAGCACTTAGCAGTTACAGTTCGTTAATACTTAGCCTTAGTTTACAGCGTAGATAAAACCCAACAACAGAACAACTCCGTATTTATATATATCCAATAGATTCAAGTACTAAGAATACAAACATAGATCAGATCTAGCATTTATTCACGTTATTCAGCACTAAGCTACCATATTAGATCCTTCTAAGCATACATTAGTGCACTAAGAATTCAATCACATAGATCAGAGAATAACCATAAAGAACATAGCAACCAAAACGTAGGATATACGTGGTGCACCCCCACCCTGGGGCTATGTCCACCAACTCTTCTTCTTTATTTCTTTCTGTCAATCTTCTACATGCACATAGCCATGATATCTTAGTCTGCAGAGGACATGAGATCTGTTCACCTCACTAGATCCTCCTTCCCTGAGTTACAACACAACGCCTTCCATAGTCTCTTATAGTCACTTGCACTTAGCTCTGCAAGTTTCACACAGTATGCACAAAGTAATTACAATTACCACTTGCACTTAGCAATTAACACTTAGAACTTAGCATCACATACTTGTCCCTCCTTCGATCACATAGATCGAAATCCTTCCTACATCGCCTAGATTTCTATTTATACATTACAAAATGGGCCTAAACATGGGTAAACCCATGGGCCGACATCCCCATTCCCGTCACATAATCCCAAAACCTAAAAATACCTAAAAAGGGGCCGAGATCCCACAATCGCTTCTTCTACTTGCACTCCGTCTTCGACATCCTATCAAAATCCCAAAAGTAGGTCAAACATGACCAAGGATCCTCAAAACATGGTCAAGGTCCAATAGGAGATGAGCCTACCCAACTCTGCAAACTAGCCGATGCAACTGAAGCCCGCCTTCAACACGCACATCAAGAATAGAACAGACCACAGTGGCCCTGAAGCAAGCACAAGATGAAGTAATAGAGCAACGCAGGGTTGCGTAGCAGGAGGATGTTTCCCTCCAAAAACAATTTGAAGAGGAGAAAGCACAGATCTAGCAGGATAAAGAAAAACTACTCGCGGAGCAGATCAAAGTCAAAGAAGCAGTCAGCATAACACTTTTCTCTATGATGATATTAGAGCACAAGGAGGAAGACCTAGTGGAGCTTCAAGTAGCGCAGATTGTTGAAGCCATCCAATAGCTTCAATAGAGAATAATAGATCTAGAGCTATGAACAATACCAGGTACTCTACAGGATGTGCGAGACCAAAGAGAAGCCACTTCCCGGAGAGTGGCTGAGAGGATTAGAGCATTAGCTCTGGAATGTAAACAACTAAGTGATCGCAGTGCGTAGACTTTTGAGCGACTTACTGAAGACCTTGAACTAATGACACTGGAGTCACAGCTCCAGGAGGCAAAGCAACAAGCAACAACGGTACAGGCACAGTTGAATCTCTTGTCAGCAGGTTAGAGAATGAAATGATCCCAAGAACAATGCATTGTTCAACAAAACATCCATGCCATACAGAGCAAAGTCATGGAAGTGACTCAAAGGCTCCAGCCTATCCAGGATGCAGCTTGCCAACTATTTGAAGAGATTGAAGGNAAGGAGAAGAGATAGAACAAGTAGTCACTTCAGTCGAACAACGCTTGGAAGGACCTATGAACGAGGCAGTTCTTTAGGAGTTCATCGAGCAAGAGGCCCTGACACAGCAGAAGGTCGAATCAGCTTGAGCCAAGCTCAAGGATTTTGAAGCAGAGGTACCCAGATCAGAGTGAATCAGGATGAGTCACAGGTGAGTGTTGGGGGCCTGTTGGCCCTTGACCAAGTTTTGGAGAGCCTTGGTCATGTTTGACCTATTTTGGGACTTCTATAGGTTTTCGAAGGCAGAACGCAAGTTGAAACAGAGATCGCGGGATATCGACCCCTTTTAGGGCATTTTTGGGATTAGGGCTTATGTAACAGGTATGGGGATATCGGCCCATGGGTTTACCCATGTTTAGGCCCTTTTGTAATGTATAAATAGATGTCTATGTAATGTAAGAAAGGGACAATATAGACAGTGGTGTGATGCTAGGTTCTAAGGGAAAGTGAAGGCCAATGTGCTAAGTGCAAGTGATAGTTGTACATGCTTTGTGCATACTGTGTGAAACTTGCCAAGCTAAGTGCAAGTGACTGCAAGAGATTGTGTAAAGGATTTGGGCTTTAACCTAGATCGGGGAAGGAGGATTTGGCGAGGTGCGCTCAGATCTCCTGTCCTATGCGGAGTAGGACCTTGTGGCTTTGTGCATGTAGAAGATTGACAGAAGACAATAAAGAGAAGAAGAGTTGGTGGGCGTAGCCCTAGGCTAGGGGTGAACCACGTATATCCTGTGTTGTGGTTGCTTTGTGCATTATGGTTGTTTTATGGTTCATATGATTAATATTTAGTGCAATGATGTATGCTTAGATGAATATGATATCTTAGTGCCTAATGATGTGAATAAGATGCTAGATCTAATCTATGTTGATGTGTTTAGTGCTTGAATGTGTTGAATCTTGTTGAATACTACGTTGTGTTGTAATTAGGGTTTTATTTGCGTTGTAGACAAAGGTTAAGTACTAATGAATGACAACTTATAAATGCTTCGTTAGAGTATTGTAATCACATAACTGTGTCCCAGCTAAGGTTGCAGACACTGGAGTCCTGCAACCACCCCTGCCTCTACCTCGGGTGAGACTGCATCTGCTTCGCAGGTCTTTTCGAAAGGGTCGGTAGTTAGGGTTTTGTTGGTGTGTTGTTGAAGCGTTGAACCCTAGGTGTGCCCCTGTTCCAACAAAGAGTCAAAGATAGTCGGTCGGTGGATCGTCCATATGTGTAATTGACTACTTGGACGTATGGAAGTTCGTTCGAGCATTCTTTTCGACTCGAACTGACAACTTGGATTTGATGAATTCAACTCTAACAACCGACAATTATATGTGGACAAGATCCTTTGGATTTTAAGGAAGTTGATTATATATTGAAGCTATAAATAATAGACCATATGGGTCATTATCATCATGGAAATATCGTTTTTGTATAAAATATGTCCAATATGCATTGTGATGTTCTATTTATAGTGTGTTGTGCTTAAGTGTTGTAACAATGTCCTTAGACACCACCTCTTATGTCTTCGAAATTTTATTCCCTCTTTGATTATTTGCAGTTTTGTTTGTCTGTTTCATATCAAGTTCCACCCTATTCCCCAACATCATAGACTTCTTGCATGGATTCCCTATTACTTTTTTGAAATAGATAATATATATGTATAAACCTCATACTAAAAGCTTTATTAGATTTGTATTCTCCTTTGCAAATTTCATCGAATCCATGATCCATAAATGAGGGATTTACAACCCACTTGCTTCACCAACATGGATACTTTGTGGAAGTATCTTATAAGCTCTGTTCTCAAGCTTGTGTAGAGTGTTGTATATGTAGAAAGGCCATTAGGCATCTTTTCTCTACCCTTTACAATAATCTCAGTCTTCTTTGTTCTTCTTTGTGCTTCAGATGGTCATAAGACCTCTATTGACAATATGTTCTCAGACTTTCCTACACACAATATAACCATCTTACAAGAAATGGTAAATAATAAGTGAGACTCTATGTTGTTTCTCTATTGTTAATCGCCAATAGAAAAAATAAAGGTCTCTTTTGGTTATCTTCAAGGCTTGGCAATGCTCTAGGCCGATGTCAATAGTGGAAGAGAAATTCACTCTAAATATGTTACTAAAAGTCTTGTAAGTCCTCCAAGTATTTAGTTTTCAACTTCTACAACCAATAATGTATTTTATGAGTGTATACCGTAAACACATGTTTGTTCTACACATAGTTGGGATTGTGGCTGGAGTCTGGATCTCATAATGAATGGCTAGACCTATGACAGTATGAAGACAATAGGAAGGTGCACTAGGAAAGTCATGCACGTTGTATTGTTTATCATGAAAATCCTACTAGAATAGTTGATGCTCTTAAATACAATCTCCAAAGACTCTTTGTATAAACAAGCATTGCAACAAAGAATTTATAAATGCAAGGCTTACTACATAATTCTTTATACATATATAAATCTCATAACTCGTGTTGGATTTTTTCGGTGTTGATCAAAACCCAACAATCTCTCTGACTATTTCTTCTTGTAGATTTATTTGTATGGTTGTTCTTCTTCACATGACTGGCTCTCGATAGGCTTGGCATTTCACCCTTGACTTCAACAACTTGGATCTAGTTCTCTCTTTTCTCTACCTTGGCTCGAATTCATCCACTTAGTAATAGTCTACGAGATTTCCTCTACAACCATCATTACCATTCCTTTTCTTTTCCCCTAGCATCTTATGTAATCGTTCTCTGTAAGTAATTCCAAAAATGTTTACCTAGAATATGGAAACTATTTTCTATTCTCCCAATTTTTAATATTTTCCAACCTGCTATTGGTACCCATCATAACATGAATGTAGTGGAGATCCTATCGCCTGAAATTATCATAGTCCATTAACATGAATTTCAATCTATAATTCCATCTGACAACCATAAACATCACCAAAAGTACAATGAATAACATCATATAACTCACATAGAATTTATACAACAATTAACTCATAATAAACACAATGGTTTTGTGTTGGAAACCCAAATAGGAAAACCAACTTTGAATGGAGCTCAATTTCTTCATTTTGACAATATCTGGTACAAATCTTTCATGGATTTCTATCCTCTCTTTCTTAGCCAAAAATACCCATTGAGAATGAAGGTGAAGGAGGAAATAGGGAGAGTTGGGGGTAGGGGGAAGGCCATCAACCATGACCCTTCATTTTCCTTTCCTCAGTGACCTCTCCTATTTAATTTTTTTCATTGGATTTAATTTTTTTTCCTCTCACATTCATTTGGTCTTACTCAACTTCACATTTACTTGTCTTTTACATAGTTTAAATAACCTTCATAAATTGTTGAATTGTCTCCTTTAAATTGTTTCCAACTATGAATGGATTTGGGTGGTAATGTGTTATATCAATATCGAATTCATACTTCAAAATTAAAGGAGAATAACTTGTAGCCAAAATATTCTTTAATATTGTTAAGTGAATTGAACCTAATCTCACATGACCAAATACACACAAATGTAGTGGTTTCCCCTTCACTCAAGAATTTCAATAATTTTGGCAAAAAAATTGTTTCCTTTTGGGGGGATATCATGTGATGGTATTGAAAGAATCAAAGCATTGTTATCATCCCTTAGGAAATTTAGAAAAGTGCCATGATCAATTAATACTTTTTTGAAAAGAATGGCTCCACATGGGTAGTCTTGATATTCTCCCTCCTTGTGCCAAATGCTAATGCAAGAAAATGCCCCAAGTCAACAACATAGTTTTACCCGTTTAAAGCATAGGTTTACTCATTGAAAAAGCCCAAGTAGACCTTCCTCCATTGAAATGTAAAACCCTCTATATATGGCCTACTTCACTAGTTGTTTTTATGTTTTTCTATCACCAATCAAGGTCAGGTTCACCCATGGTTTATAAATGAAATTAAGATGCAAATACAATGTCCAATTAATCTATTTCTATGTAATATATTAACTATCTAATATTTGTATCCTATCCCAACTAAGATCACACAATAAATAGAATCAATTTGACATTAAACACATGATATTTATATTAGAGAGCGTAGAGGATAGCCTACCTATACGATTGGTACAAAATCTAACCAGTTAGCACATTATATAATAAGTAAATATGAATATGGTAGTCAAGAAATGACCTTTCACCATGGCATTAACAAGACACAACATCACATCCATAGACAACCAAGGAAGCAATGAATGGAAAAGATATCTTACAACAATAACATCTTTGCATGAGTATCATAGCATTATCCAACTAGGCCCTTTTATATATACATGGACATAACTTTAATTGCCAATTAAAGGACTTGCTTCACATCAAAAGTATTGAACATAAATTAAGGAAAGACATGCAATATGGAAGATGGTTCACCTCTATCATTGTACAGTACTTCCAAGCTTACTCTGAGGAGTTAAAGATAACTTATGTATTCTGAAAGTCACGTCCAACTTTACATAGTATAATATAAGTGACTACAAACTTGGTTATCAAAGGAGTGCCCACTTGCCACAACATCCATAATATAATATGTTCAAACTCACAAGCATCAAGGAAATGAACAATCATGAAGATAACTTAAGACCATCCACAATTTCACAAGAGTGTGATACAAAAATTAACAATGTCACTCTATTTCACATATGAAAATAGCTTACAATACAAAAAACATGAACCTTTATAAGAGTGAAAATACCTAATTTATAGAAATCCTAAATGCCTTTTGGCCTTCTACTTACCTTACTTTTGACTGGTTAATTCTATGGTTCTTGGCCTCCTAAATTAATTTAGCTAAATTATTTTACAAATTTGTCCTCATTCAAAATAAAATGAATGGTCATCTGTTTATGATAATAATACAAAATAATATTCACCATATTTAGCCTTTATTCTCCCCTATTTGTCCTTTTGATGCAGACATACTACTTCGTCTGCCCACAGGATCGATCAATCAGTTCGTGAGCCGAAGCGGCTCATTTGATTCCCTTCGGGAACCTCTGATGAAACCCGATCCACAGGTCCTGCCCTTTTCCTACACGGTATTCCGCACTCAACCGTGACCTTCCCCGACTTAATTTCGGGGCTCGGGATTCGTTGTTTCCCGATGTCAAGAGTTCTCTGTCCTCTTGAATCCCCGACCTCCGACTTTCGGATTCGGCTCCTTCTTACCTTAGCCCCATCTGGCTATGCCCCTATTCCATATGACTAGTCCTCATAAGGTCGTAGCCTTATCTCCTTTCGAGGTTTCACGACCCAAGCGCTCAACCTCCCGTCCTCTGGACCCCCGAAATACCGATATGCGAAATCCCGATTGGTGATTTCTCGGTCTTCTCCTTCTTCGCGATTTCAGACTTTCAAATACCGAAATGCATGGACTTCTTGTCCATGGGATCCCCGATATTCCGAATTCCGATATCCCGATGTGACGTCAGCTAGGCCCACAACGAAACTTTCTCCTCTGTGCGATTCCAGTGTCCGGATCTCCGAAATGGATGATCACGTGACACGCTTCCTCCCTCAAATGGACGGCTCAGATCAAATCTCGCTAATTCGGGGTTTCTGATGTCGAGTGACCCAATTCACGTCCTCAAGATCTCTGATATTTCGAATGTCGATATCCTGATTGCGGCTCTCATCGGGACTTTCACCTCGGCTTTTCACAAAGGCTTAATCCTCATGCAACTTCTTGTCGATCTAGCAACTATCAGCGATCCTGAGCAAGATCTGGCGCTCACGATCCCTTCTTCTTGCACGCTCCTTCTGTGCCACCTTCTGGATGTGATGACCTTTCAACGGTCCAGATTCATCTGCAGTCTGATCGGACGGCTACTGTGCCTCCTCCTGAGCTTTGGCGCTTTCTTCCTGCACTTGGAAGGATTTCCAAGTTTCTCAAAGGCCTCAACCTTTGCATGTTTCCTCTACAAACTCTTCGGCTCTGGGTTTTCCACGCGCATAAAAGCACTAACTCCTCCTGAGCTTTGCCCGTTTCGAATCCTTGAAGGATTCTATGACTTTTGCGCCTCTGCAGGGTATCACATATGCACACAAAGTGTTATCTCTCCTGAGCTTCTCAAACACTTAGGTCTCTAAGGAAATAAATCCTTCTTCCCTTCTCCTGCAGATGGAGAGATTGGATGCCTTCCATGCTATCCTTTACTCAAGTAATCCCTTGCTGAGTCTTTCAGGGTGTTCAACAACCCTACGAAGATCCCTAAATGGACTCTTCCTTCAATTCTAGAACTCAAAGAGTTCTCTTCTCCTGTGCCTGTCTGCACACTGAGTCAATGCCCTCCTGGAAAAGTATCTTCTCACAGAACGTTCAATAGTTTTGTCCCCTCCTGTGCACCTATGCACCTGCTCAATGCCCACCTGGCAAAGCTCTCAGAATCCTTAGTGATTCTGGTTCTTCTGTCTAGACTCACATCAGAGTTCCTCCCAATGCATCACTGTGCATATGCTCAATGCCCACTTGGCATAGCTTCACAGGACTCCCAATAGAGTCTCTATCTTCTTTGCACCCCTTGCACCTTCTCAATGCCCTCCTGGCAGAGCTTCACAGAACTCACTCAGATATTTTGTCTACAACTGTGTTTTCTCATACACAGCCTTGCCTCCAAGGTATTTAGCAACCTTGAGGTCTTCCTCCTCTGAATTTTTGATCTCGACTTCTGTGCCCACCTGGCACGCCTCTGTCTGACTCCGCAGAGATCAGAAATGCATCCTATGTGCAGGAAAAACTATTTATGTTTATATTAAAATGGAAATGCCTGTTTGTACAAGGTGTTCCTGAGCATGGCCTGTAACAAGGTCTTGGCTCCTCTCTTCTTCTATCTACTCGCAGACTTTTTCTAATAACATCCTTCTACCAAAGAGATACCATTGATCTTTTTACATGAGGGGGCTCTTAGAGCGCTCCCCTCCAACCTACCTACCCTATTCAATTTCTTTGAATGGGTTGTCTAGTTCGCTATCCGGATCTAGATCTCAGCCTTACAAACATTAAAGGCCTTATTATCTCTACACCTGCACAAAGGCACGGCTTCCCAGCTCAACAGCTTAAACATTTAATTACATTGAATTTTAAATCAAAATGAGGACTATGCCTCTCTTCATCACGCGATTCGAATTCACTGGCGTGGCTGGCTGGCTGGCTGGATGACGTGGAGAGATGCTCCTGCATCACCTTTTGCATTGGCTAAACACTCTCATTATTTTGAACATGCAGTATCTTTCTTTGATTATTGGATGAGAATAACTATTCATACTTGTCGATTTGTCTCACACTGAGTTTGATGTCCAAATTCACTGATTTGTCTAATTTGCTTGGGAAAACTTCATCATGATTTTAAATGTGAAATTATTTTATTTCGCAACTTTCATTCTACTTTTGTCTTCTAGTGTCTCTTTGGGTTGGTTCTTTGGGTGAATGAAACTCAATTGTCACAAAGACTATTGAAGAAACGGTAAGGAGGGAGAAATGCTTATATGAACAACAAATAGAAAACCTACCTTCCGGAAGGCTTGGGAAGAAAATAGGAAGTGTGTGGATAACCTCTCACATTCATTTGATCTTACTCAACTTTACATTTACTTGTCTTTTACATAGTTTCGATAACCTTCATAAATTGTTGAATTGTCTCCTTTAAATTGTTTCCAACTATGAATGGATTTGGGTGGTAATGTGTTATATCAATCTCAAATTCATCCTTCAAAAGTAAAGGAGAATAACTTGTAGCCAAAATATTCTTTAATATTGTTAAGTGAATTGAACCTAATCTCACATGACCAAATATACACAAATGTAGTGGTTTCCTCTTCACTCAAGAATTTCAATAATTTTGGCAAGACTTTTTTTGCCTTTTGGGGGGATATCATGTGATGATATTGAAAAGTGTCATGATCAATTAATACTTTTTTGAAAAGAATGGCTCCACATGGGTAGGCTTGCTATTCTCCCCCCTTGTGCCAAATGTTGATGCAAGAAAATGTCTCGAGTCAACAACATAGGTTTACCCATTTAAAGAATAGGTTTACTCATTGAAAGTTCCCAACTAGACCTTCCTCCATTGAAATGTAAAAGCCTCTTTATATGGCCTTCTTCACTAGTTTTTTTTATGTTTTTCTATCACCAATCAAGGCCAGGTTCACCCATGGTTTATAAATGCAATTAAGATGCAAATACAATGTGCAATTAATATATTTATATGTAATATATTAACTATCTAATATTTCTATCCTATCCCAACTAAGAGCACACAATAAATAGAATTAATTTGATATGAAACACGTGGTATGTATATTAGAGAGCGTAGAGGATAGCCTACCTATACCATTAGTATTAAATCTAACTAGTTAGCACATTATATAATAAGTAGATATGAATATGGTAGTCAAGAAATTACCTTTCACCATGGAATTAACAAGACACAACATCACATCCACAAATAACCAAGGAATCAATGAATGGAAAATATAGCCTACAACAATAATATATTTGCATGTGTATCAAAGCATTGTCCAACTAGGCCCTTTTACATATACATGAACATAACTTTAATTGCCAATGAAAGGAATTGCTTCACATCAAAAGTATTGAACATAAATTAAGGAAAGACATGCAATATGGAATATGGTTTACCTCTATCATTGTACAATACTTCCAAGCTTACTCGAGGAGTTAAATATAACTTATGTATTCTGAAAGTCGTGTCCATCTTTGCATAGTATAATATAAGTGACTACAAACTTGGTTATCAAAGTAGTGTCCACTTGCCAAAACATCCATAATATAATATGTTCAAACTCAAAATCATCAAGGAAATGAAAAATCATGAAGACAACTTACGACCATCCACAATTTCACAAGAGTATGATACACAAGTTAACAATGTCACTCTATTTCACATATGAAAATATCTTACAATGCAAACACAAGACCCTTTGTAAGAGTGAAAATACCTCATTTATAGAAATCCTAAATGCCTTTTGGCCTTCTACTAACCTGACTTTTGACTTGTTAATTCTATGGTTCTTGGCCTCCTAAATTAATTTAGCTAAATTATTTTACAAATTTGTCCTCATTCAAAATAAAATCAATGGCCATCCATTTATGATAATAATACAAAATAATGTTCACCATCTTTAGCCTTTATTCTCCCCTATTTGTCCTTTTGTGTTGGCTAAACACTCTTAGGATTTTGAGCATCCAGTCTCTTTCTTCAAGTATTGGATGAGAATAACTATTCATACTTGTCGATTTGTCTCACACTGAGTTTGATGTCCAAATTCACTGATTTGTCTTATTTTGCTTGGGAAAACTTCATCATGAATTTAAATGTGAAATTAATTTCTTTCTCAACTTTCATTCTACTTTTGTCATCTAGTGGCTCTTTGGGTGAATGAAACTCTCACTCACTTGATTGGTATTCACAAACTTTAGTGATTTTATCTCCTCTTGGACCGACATGCTTCTACTTTTATCCTTCATTCTCCGTTATTTGTCCTTTTGGGTTGGCTAAACACTCTTGGGAGTTTGAGCATGTAGTCTCTTTCTTAAATTCCTGTATGAGAATAACTATTCATACTTTCCCATTTGTCTCGCAATGAGCTTGATGTACAAATTGTCTTATTTTTCTTGGGAAAACTTCTTTAGGAGTTTAAATGTGAAATTATTTTCTTTCTCAAAAATGGATTGAACCTTTCATTCAACTTTTTCCTTCTAGTGGCTCTTTGGGTCAATGAAACTCAACTCTATCTCACTTGATTGGTATGCACAAACTTTAGTGATTTTATCTCCTTCAAATTTTTTCTTTGAAAATAGTTGGTTTTCTTCTCCTCTTGTACTAGCATCCTTCAAGTATGATACGCGAGACATTCCTTCAATAGCATAGAGACTGACTTATGCATTCTTCCCTTCAAGTTCTTGGATATGTTAATTCATTATTCACGCCTTCATTAAATCCTGCAAAAAGAATGAAAGAAGCTTCATGAATTTTGTTTACATGAGACTAATATGAATTCAATGCATTAAATGAAAGTTTAAACTCTGCATATAAAGGATAGTAATTTGTAAATGAAATACACTTAGATCTTATATTATTAATGGAACAAGCTCTTTTTGTCTCATAAATTTCATATTTCTATCATTTCCCATCAAAAGCTATTCATACTATTGGCTTGTTGGATTACATGTGCATGGAATTCTTTGAAGCTGGAAAAGTAAGACTTGAAGCATGTTATGGTTAAGTGATTCGTTTAAAAAACAAATATAGATATAAGCTCGAAGAGGCTTATTATCTGAAATTATCTCTTTTTTAAGGCATTGAGTACTTTTCCTGAGGTTTTTCTATGCTATATTGATGTTTGGTTCTTATCAGATGAATTTTGGAATAAGGCCATGGATGAAGAATTGGATCAAATAGAGAAAAATGACACTTGAGAATTGGTTCCAAGACCAAATAATAAGAATGTGATCGGCAAAAAATGGGTTTTCAGGAATAAATTGAATGAAGATGGACAGGTTACAAGGAATAAAGCTAGAATTGTATGTAAAATACATGCACAGATTGAAGGAATCGGCTTTGAAGAGACATTTGCCCTAGTTTCCATAATGGAAGAAATCCGTTTGATTTTAGCTTATGCATGCTCCAAAAATGTTAAAGTATATCAGATGGATGTAAAATCATATTTTCCTAAATGGGGAACTTTAAGAAGAAGTCTACATTGAACAACCAGAAGGATTTCATTTGTCAGAGAACACATACTATGTGTTTAAATTAAATAAGGCCTTGTATGGTCTAAAACATACTCCTAGAGAATGGTACTCCAGACTAGATAAGTATCTACAGCCGGCAGGGTTCAGAAAAGGAAGTGCAGACAACAACCTCTACATCAAGGTAAGTCAAGGTAATATTTTACTATTTGAATTTTATGTTGATGATATTATTTTTGGTAGTGATGATGACAGGTTAAGCCAGAGATTTGCAAAATACATGCAGAATGAATTTGAAATGTCGTTACTTGGATAACTATCCTTCTTTCTAGGAATTTAGATTAGAGGCAATACAGGTCAATGATTGGCAGCCTACTATATGTGACAGCATCCAGACCAGATGTAATGCAGGCAGTTGGATAGGTGGCACGATTTCAAGTAGCACCAAAGGAATCACATGTATTAGCAGTAAAGAGGATCTTCAGATATCTCAAAGGAACAAAAGAGTTTGGATTATGGTATCCAAAAAGAAAATATCTATCACTTATTACCTACACAGATGCAGATTGGATAGGTTGTATTGATGACCGACGAAGCACTGGTGGAGCAACGTTCTACTTAGGTGAGTGTTTGGTATCATGGATAAGCAAGAAACAATAATCAATATCTCTATCTACAGCTGAGGAAGAGTATATTGCAGCAGCAGCATGTTGTACACAGGTTCTTTGGATGAAACAAACTTTGACAGATATAGAGGTTGAGTATGATGAGCCCATTCCAATATATTGTGATAATACAAGTGCCATCAGTATCTCAAAAAACTTGGTGATGCACTCCAATATGAAGCACATTCCAATCAAGTATCACTTTCTATGGGAATAGGTTGCAGAAAAGAACATCAAAGTTGAGTATGTGGGAACAAAAGAATAAGTTGCAGACATCTTTACAAAACCACTTCCGCGGGAAGCCTTTGAATATCTTCACCAAAGACTTGCAGTTATTTCTACTCCAAAATGAATTATTTTTTAATGTTTTTTGAATGCTTATCTTATATGTCTTAGATGTACATGAGGAAGCACCATAAGAGGACAGTTCAGTCAGGGGGAGAAACCCCGGATGGAAAGA
>SNQJ01S0043419.1:40230-50389 GCA_010110895.2 Picea sitchensis | reverse complement strand
GTTTCATCTCCTAGGGTTAGGTCTTTGGATGTTTAGGGTTTTCCATTGTTTCTCAATAATAATAGGCCTTCGAGCCTCATTGTAAGACAATTCAGAGGCTAGTAGCCGCCACATCTCTTCTCAGAGATAAGCTACCAGCGCCCTAGCTAGTTTATTTCCATTTTGTCTATAAGCATATTTCAGTCATTTGTTATTAATGAAATGAAGTCTTATTCCCGCTGCATCTCTGTGTTTATGTGTATTTATGTATTTCATTGTGTTCCTACATAAATCTGGATCAAATGTGACCAAGGTACTCTACTTCCTCCTTGCCAAATGTACATTTTGACAGTTTGGCGTAGAATTGATTTTCCTCCAAAAGAGATAACACTTGTCCCAAATGTTTCATATGCTCCTCCCATGTTTTACTGTACACTAAGATATTATCGAAGAAGACTAAGACATGTTTCTGTAAGTATGGGTGAAATAATTCATTCATTGACACTTGGAAAGTGGCGGGGGAATTAGTTAGCCCAAAAGGCATCACCTTGAATTTGAAGTGTCCTTCATGTGTCTGGAAGGCAGTCTTGGCTACATCTTCTAGTCTGAATTTAATCTGATAGTACCCAGATCTTAAATCAAGTTTTGAAAAATATCTTGCTCCATGAAGTTCATCCAACATTTCATCAATAAACGGGATGGGAAATTTATTTTTAATTGTTGTTTTGTTTATCCCTCGGTAATCTATGCATAATATAAAATATCCATCTTTCTTTCGAACTAACACTACTGGATTTGCATATGGACTTCTGCTTTTCGTGATGACACCACATTTTAACAGGTATTGGACTAATCTTTCTATCTTTGTTTTGTGGTGATGGGGGTATCTGTATGGTCTAACCTTGATTGGGCCTGATCTTGCTTTAACTTCAATTAGATGTTCAATTATTCTTTGAGGCAGTAACTCCATGGGAAGGTCTTGAAATACCTTCTTATGTTTTTGAATTAGATCTTGGATGTCTGATGTTCTAGAGTCATCCTATTATGATTCTTGTATTTCTATGTTGTGGCATTGGTTGAAGTATGCAGTTGCTCCTTTTCGGATCATTTTTTCCATTTGTTGTGACGACACAACCTGTGTTTTTGGAGGTTGAAAACCATCTAATTTATAACTTTGCCCTTACCACTTGAATTGGATGAAATGTGCCTAGTGATTGACTGAGTATGTGCCCAAGGTTTGTAACCATTGGACTCCTAAAACCACATCTACTCCTCCTAGAGGGACAGTGTAGATTTTTTATTCCAAATTGAAATCTTGGATTTGGAGTTTCACCTTATGGCATTTTCCGACATTTTCATTTTTTTTTATCCGTTTGCAACCATTACTTTCATATCTGGAACTAGATATACAAATAATTTGAGTTTCCTTGCAATCTTGATATCGTGAAAATTGTGGGTACTTTCAGTATTGATTAGTACGGTGACATTATCATTTTTGATATGTCCTTTTAATTTGAGAGTTTGTGGTTGGGTAATGCCTATGATGGTTGCGAGCGATATTCTTGGTGTGTTGTCTTCTATGAGTTCTGAAGTGTCATTTTGGAAATTTGCCATTTCTTCATTTATTGATTCTGCTGAGTTTGATTCATCGTCTTTTTCTGCTTCACAAGTGTACAATTTTTTTGAGTTATCTTCGATCTGGCACCTATGTATTGGGTCCCATTTCTCTCCACATCATTTACATTTTCCTTCTTTTATCCTTTGGGACTCTAAACTTCTTCTTCTATCTTCATGTAGATTGGGTGGTATGTATGTCATTTCCCGTGGTTTGAGGTACACTCCTTCTTGAGTAAACCTTGTTGAATCTTAATTGGCCTTCTCGTTTTTCTTTTGAATCTTTTGCCTTGCGTATTGTTATTTCTACCGTAGTAACCTCATGTAATCTTAACTCATATTGGATATGTGGTTTGAGACCACCTATGTAAGATTGGAGTAATTGATCATCAGATAGTCCAAATACTCAGGTGGCGAGAGCTTCCCATTGATGCGTAAATTTATCTATGTTGCCTTTTTCTTGTAATCTAGTGAGTTTTGAAAAAAGAAAAATCTGAGATGCCCTGGAATCTTTTAAAAAAATCATTTTTGAAAGAATTCCAATTATATGACTGAATTCTACCTTTCCACCATAGATACCAATTGTATGCAGTGCCTTCGAGGTACATGGATGTGCATTTGACCTTTTCTTCATCAGTTGTAATATTATATATATGGAAATATTCTTTAGTTTTGTTAAACCAGGCCACGCATTGGTTACCGCCTCCATTGTATTTTGATAGTTCAATTTTGGCTTTGGGAGGATAAATTATTAAGGGTTGATGTTGTGATATAGGTTAGGAATTTGAATTGTAGGGAGGTGGTGGTGGCGATGGTGGTGGGGGTGATGTGTTAGATGTGCTTGAGTCACTTGGTTGTCGTTGGGTGGCTTGTTGGTGCCTTTGGCCTTTTATTAAATTTAAAAGCTCATTAAGCTTTTTTTCCTGATGTTGTGTCATCACAACCAGATTTTGTTGTAAATCGTCATTTATTTCTTATTTAAAGTTTCCCAAACCTCGTTGTAGGTTAACCCCGAGTTCTTGAAATATATCGTCTTAAATATCTTGTTTTAGATTATCCATGCCTTTTGGTAATTCAATTCCAATTTCCATTGAAATTCTTTCTTTAAGATTTTGTCTTTAATGATGATATTACAAGGATAGGGCCTGCCTATATATATGCCCTTTATGGGTTTATGAAGAGTCATGACCTTTTATTACATTAATGTTTAATTTACTTTTATTTATTATTTTAATGTCTTTATATTATATTATTTATTTATCGTGACACTTGGGATGATAAGAAGAGAGGAAAGATGGATCAGAGAAAGAAAGGATTCAAGCCGCCTTTCATCAAGAACAAATCTCAAGCATATCAACAAGGGCATTCAACACAAGGTGAACGGAAAATGACAGATTCCTTGGGAAAGAGGCCAAGACAACATCCCATAAAGTGTTGGGGATGTGAACGAGACCACATGTATAAGGATTGTCCTCATAAGGAAGATGGGATGAGGACTATGCAAAACATTCAAGAGGTTGATACAATGGATGACGTTGGTAGGAGCATGCCAAGGATTTATGCAGCCTTGGACAACAGACAAACATACTACCAATCCCACATAATTGAGGTAGAAGGTAAGATTGATAATCAACCCATAGTTATTTTGATTGATTTTGGAGCCAATCATAGCTATATAGATCTAAAAATAGTTGAAAGTTTTAAGTTGAAGAGATGTAGGCATGGAAAGTCTTTGTTGGTTCATCTATCCACTGGAACCAAGAGGAAAATCAATGAACTTATCAAGGGTTGCTTAGTAAGCATGAATGGATTTAGCACTAAGGCAGATTTGCACATCATACCACTTGGGTCATATGATTGCTTAATTGGTGTGGGTTGGTTGGATAAACATCATGTTGTTCTAGATTGCTACAATAAGGATTTCACATGCCTTGACGAGGAAGGGAACTCAAGGATGATGCACGGTGTTCCAAGACCTGTATTTGTCAAAGAGATTTCAGCATTGCAACTGAAAATAAGTTTTAGGAAATGGTGCCAAATATATGTCGCTCATATGAAAGATCCAACAAAGGATAAAGAGCCAAGTCTCAAAGATCATCCAGTTTTGAAGGAATGTGAAGTTGTATTTGGGGAATTGCTAGGATTGCCACCAAAGATGGATATAGACTTCTCTATTGACTTAATGTCCGGAGCTATCCTAGTGTCCAAAACTCCCTATAGAATGAGCACACCAGAATTGAAAGAGTTGTAGATGCATCTAGAAGAATTGTTGAAGAAGGGGTACATACGCCCAAGTGTCTCACCTTTAGGTGCCCCGGTGATTTTTATGAAGAAAAAGGATGGAAATATGAGGTTGTGAAATGACTTCAGACAACTTAATAAGGTTATGGTAAAGAATAGGTATCCTCTACTACAAATTGATGATCATTTTGCTCACCTTAAAGGAGTGAGGATATTTTTCAAGATTGTTTGAGGTCAAGTTACCTTCAAGTGAGAATCAGAGAAGAAGACACCAACAAGACAACATCTAGGAAAAGGTGTGGCCATTATGATTTTGTGGTTGTGTCATTTGACTTGACAAATGCACCAACTACTTTTATGTGTCTAATGAATGGAGTGTTCAAGGATTTACTCAAACAAATTTGTCAATATTTTCCTAGATGATATTCTTATCTACTCCAAGACAGAAGAAGAGCATGAGAAAAAATTGAGGATGGCGCTACAAGTGTTGATAGAGCACCAATTGTATGCCAAGTTAAAAAAGTGCACTTTCTATGAAAAACAAATCTATTATTTGGGCCACATCGTCTCATAGGAGGGCATAGCGGTATACCTTGAAAAGATTGAAGCAATCAAAAGTTGTCCACCACCAAAAAATGTTTCAAAAGCGAGGTATTTTATGGGACTAGTTGGATATTATAGGAGATTCATTAAAGGTTTCTCCAAGGTCACACATCCAATCACCTCACTGCAAAAAAAGGCAACAAAGTTTGAGTGGGTGAAGAAAGTTTCTAGCATTTAAAGGAATTATTGTGTAGTACACCTATTTTAAAGGTTGGAGATCCAAATGAAGATTTTGTTGTGTGCACAGATGTATGCAAGGAAAGGCTTGGGGGAGCCCTTGCACATAATGGGCAAGTCATATGCTATAAGTAAAGGAAGCTTAAGGAGCATGAAAGAAATTATTACTACCCATGACTTAGAGTTGGCAACCATAGTTCATGCCTTAAAAATGTGGAGGAATTATCTCATGGGAAGAAAATTCTAGTTGAAGATAGTTTATAGTGGTCTGAAACACTTGTTTGAGCAACCAACACTAAATGCCAAACATGCTAGATGGTTGTAATTTCTCAGTGAATATGACTTTGACATTAAGCACATCAAGGTAAAGGAGAATAAAGTGGCTAATGCACTCAACATGAGGGTGCATGAAATACACATTACAACCATTAGCATGTATTGTTTAGATTTAAAAAGTTGGATTCTAGAAGTTGTAGTATCATATCAACATTATTCAAAAGTTACATAAGGCTTGCAGCAGGAAAATGCACTACTAAAGTTTAAAGATTATAGGTTGGAGGAGGATGGAATCCTCTTGTTCAGGGAGAAACTTTATATTCCTAACACTCTGAAATTGAGAAATATAGTGCTGAAAGAGATGCACAATGTACCATATGTTGGTCATCCAGGATACCAAAAGACAATTGCAGCAGTAAGAAGCCAATATTTCTGGCCGAAAATGAAGAAAGATGTGGTTGGTTACATAGCTACGTGCATAGAATCTCAGAAAGTGAAGACTATGCATATGCATCCAGTGAGATTGTTACAAACATTGCCCATTCCTTAATGGAAATGGGAGATAGTTACATTAGATTTTATCACCAAGTTTCCAAGAACAACAAGGTGACATGATTCCATCATGGTAGTGGTGGACAAGCTTACAAAGGATGCACATTTTATAATGGTGAAAACAACTCACTAGGCAACCAACATTGCAAAGATTTACATGAAGGAAATTGTTAGGCTACATGATGTGCCTAAGGAAATAGTGTCGGACATAGATCCCAAGTTCACTTCCAACTTTTGGAAGGGGTTGTTTAAGATATTTGGGACTAATTTTAATTTCAATACAACATATCATCCAAAGTTAGATGGGTAGACATATAGAACTAACT
Organism: Picea sitchensis; assembly: GCA_010110895.2. Taxonomy (NCBI): domain Eukaryota; kingdom Viridiplantae; phylum Streptophyta; class Pinopsida; order Pinales; family Pinaceae; genus Picea; species Picea sitchensis. Next base: position 44,621 of record SNQJ01S0043419.1, on the reverse strand, counting down.
AGATAATTGAAGACATATTAAGGACGTATGTAATGAACAAGCCGTCCAAGTGGGAATACTACCTTCATGTAACACCCTTGTTTCCCCCAGCTTGTAATTAATCATTAATCATAATCACCATGCTATGGCATGGGAAAAATGTAAATGTATTATTGTTTGAATTGCAAACAACTGATTGTGGGGGCGAAGCCTTGAAAGTATTGGCCACGATTTCACTAGAGGAAAGAATGTAAAAACTATAAGAGAGGGTTCATTATATCGAATGACCCCAAATTTCCCTTGTTGAGGATAACAAACCTCCTCTGGTTCCCAAGAAGGAATTAGTTAATGAAGAAAGGACATGTGGTTGAACCATCAACCACCCCCACGAATGGAAGCATGGTCTAGTTGCAGAAGGTCAGCCTAAAGTACCACAAGGTTCTGCAAACCCAGACTGACCCGAGTTTCCTTCTGACAGAAGGAACAATATAGGAAGGATATGAGTGCAAGGCATAAGAAGAATAAAAGGGAAGAGAAGAGAATGCAAGGATTTCTCTAGCTGAGAACGAAACCTGAGCAAAAGGTCACGAGCTTGATACTGAGAAAGCATCTGATAAACCTTGCAGAAGCTGTGAAAGAGAAAGGACCTTTGAGAATTGGCATAAAATCCCTAGTGATATCATGGTTTGGCACAGGGGTGGCCAGAGCACTAAGAATGAATGCCTCTGAGCCTATGGTTGGGTGGAAAGGCGGACACCCATAGTTAGTTAGTTGGCTGCAACCTGTAATAGATAAGTATTCTCATAACCTGTGTAATTGAACTGTAATTGTAGATTTAAGTTGGATATCCTATGAATGTTGCAGGGATGTGCATGTTTGTTTGATGACTAGATTGTATCCATTTATCTTTGCTTGATTTTGTAGTTAAGCAAGTAAGCAACTATATGGTTTGTATATGTAAATGCTCGAGCCCTATAGTGGCTCAAGCTTAAGCAGATGAACAGTGAGTTCGTTAACCTTGGACATAGTTTCCCCATATGCATGTCGATACCCCCAGCTTTTTTTAGCCTCCTGGGAAAAAGGAGTTTGTTAAGCTCAGGAGAAAGAGCACAAAGCGCGCGCCAGTGCCTAAGTCCTTCAGAACTAATGAAACTCAGGAAGGATAGTGAGATTTAAGTCTCTAAAGGGAAGATCCTTTTGTTTATAAAGATGAGCGAACGATATCCATTCGGAAGGACCCAAGGTCTGTCACAACCATTAGATTTGGAGAAGGAGCATAGGTGTTAACTCCTTGATTCCTTCAATCTTCGCGAGTTCGATGAACTTTGGTATTCATTGTAAGGGAGATAGATCCTCTGAAGTTCCGAAGCCTGAAGTTAATATGGGTCATAGATTTGAGGATACCCAAGAACTATCCCAACCATTGGATCTATGATGTGGTCAACTAGACATTGATCGCTTTGGGAGGACAGGGGTGTTGTGACATCAACCCCCCCCCGAAGGCCAAAGTCACGAAGTAAGGGGGACCGTGGATCCCTTTTGACCATTCGATCATGGGGACACTTGTATCATGTTGATAGAATGTGGGGGCCCACGTGTCAAGTGACGACGTTTCTAGGTATGGTGACCTCGTGGCAAGGTAAGGGGATGTCAGTGACCGGAGGCAGGTGCCACGTATTCTTATCGAAATGTTCTAGGAATGGCCCAACAACGGGACCCTTGAGTGGAAGTTACAAGCCCTATATCTTTGGGGTTACATGGATACCCTTAGACCATTAGATCTAGGTTGTGGTCATCCCAGAGTTGACTGACTTCGGGATAAAATAGGAGTTTGCATCACAGAACTCCCAAAGGCCGGAGTCACAAAGTAATGGGGACCGTGGATCTAAGGATCCTTCGTTATCCCTCTCATCCATTGATATACATGGGGTGCATGGTGCTAGATCCTTTAGTTCGAATATTGGACACTCCGAAGGATTTCAAGTGTGTTGTGTCGATAAGCTCTAAAGCTCGAAGTGGCGAGAGTCGTCGATTCGAGGACGCTTCGGGACTTTTCCTAACTATCAAATCCAGGCCTTGGTCAGCCTAGCGTTGATCAACTCCGGGAGAAAGGAGAAGCTTACACCATGAAACTCCCAAACACCGAAGTTACGAAGTAGCGGAGGCCATTGATCCAAGGGTTACGTGGACATACCTTGGCCGCAAGATCAAAGGGTATGAAAGACGATCAGTCCGGAGTGACATGGCGCAGTGACATCACCCAAGGTGACATGGACCCAAGTTTGATGTGTCATGTGTCATATGGATTCGTGCGTATCACATACCCTATAGACCCATTTATACGTGACACATGTCAACCCCTGGTACGTGCCCGCCTAGCCACAGTGGTTAGTGAAGTGACTGGAACTTTGGGAGGTCTGGGACTTTGGGGCTCTGGAGGATTCAGGGTGTAGTATTGTAGAGAGACCAAAAGGCCCGAAGGACGGAGCCATGTGGCAAGCTTACGAGACTTCAGGAGTTCGGGACTCCAGGAGGTCTCGTGCGTAGATAGCAAAGAGGTGTTCAGTGCTGAAGTGCCGAATTCCTCGTTGGCCTACATGTTAAACGAAGATTGAGTCCAGTCGTGGGAGCGGATGGTGGATGGACTTCCACCGTGGGTGAAGGAACTTGGAGACCATATGTGTGAGGTGGATTCACATGGCCCTCAACCAATGAAGGCCTAAATAACTTTGGGAAGCAATAACTTGCAACCCAAAGCTCAGATTTGAGCCTGGTAGCAGTCATTAGAATGCTACGGGTAAGTAGAAGAGGATAAAGACCTCAGACAAAGGATTTGAAATGTTAAGGAGAGAGAAATTTTGATGCCCCATCCCCTTAAAAGATACTCAGGGGTCTGGTGTGTTACAAATTGGTATCAGAGCACGACAACAACACTTGGACTACTTCGGCTCATGCACGAGTCGTATGAAAATATTTTTGGAGGACTTTAAGGGGTAACACCCTATCTTAACCCATTCCTAAGAAGCTTATAAACCTCTACTGAAGAGAGGAGTGAGATACTTTTATTGTTGATAGATGTTTTGGAAATTTGCACTATATGTTGCTAATGTTTCCAAATAAAGAAGTTAACTTCACTCTGCAATCGTATGTGTTGTTGTACAGACATAAGCTTGGGTTACCAAGGCTGGGATGAACATGTTGAGAATGCTAGTGCCAAACGAAAATCATTTGCATAAGTTCCTTGAGTAGAAGGATGCAGATTTAAAATTCAGTTGGGATTTTACCCCAACGACATTGAATCATGCTAGTTTGTGGCAGAGGAAGCCTACTAGTTCTTTTCAGAAATAATGGCCAATCCTACAAGAGTGGGATTACTCTGAAGAACACTAATATTTAAACTAAAATAGCAATCTGAATGGATGAGGTGCAAGAGATGCACCTACAAGTATACAAATAGGTGTATACATGCTTAAAGGAATAATATGACTGCAAGCTCTCAAATGAGGGGGAAGCTCAGTGTTGAATGTCCCTATGAGACTTATCATAAGAATGATTGGAACATCCTCGGGAGAAGGATATAGAAGTCTAATGTGTCCATGTGTGTGAATGACGTGGAAAAAGGTGCAAGCAATGAGCTTGCATGATGAATGTTTGGGTTGTGTGTGTTTATGCTTGAGTGCATGGCTCTAATGCATTGTGAAGCTTATTGATATGAATCCTTATAGTAAATACCAGTTAGGTATGAATGATATTAAATGTGAAAGTGTTGCACATGTATGATGTAAGAGTATAGGTATACTAAAGGCACAAAGTGATTGCCTAAATGAGTGAAATGAGAGACAAGCATTGCACTTGCCAAGATTGAATGAATCCCATGGATGCATGGTTGACTCCATTATGAAGAGTCATGAAATTTTTGTTTTGAATGATAGCTTAAGGGGAATGTACTCCATTTCCCCAGGAAAGGCCAACATAAATAAATGCAAGAGTAAATGAGCAAGGATGGTCTGTTGTTAGGATAAGAGGCAAATGATTATGCATTGAGGATCACCTGAGAATGATTTTGAACAATCATGAGTTGACTAATTTTAAAGTAGAGATGTATGTAGGCTGTGAAATATACCCATGGCAGCTACACACAGGATTTTGGTTACGTATATGATTAAGTACATCATGGATGTAAGTTAACAAAACCAGAATACAAGTGGATACATAATTTGGATGCATGGAAAAGATGCATGTTTATATTCCTTATGGAATATTTGGTAAACAACTAAAGCTAACTCAAGGTTGAGGGGTTGAGGCCATCACAGATAGTGATGGATATGCAATAAGGAAGTTGCATGCTGAGGGAGTTCCCTATGGAGGAACTGTGTGAAGACTCTGTCAGGAGGACATCGTCACAACCTTAA
>SNQJ01S0043419.1:26133-38037 GCA_010110895.2 Picea sitchensis | reverse complement strand
TAAAGAATGAATTGCAGGAAGAAAAAGTCTTGGATATGGCAGTATTGTAAGCCCACAAGGAAGACCAATTGCCTGCTAAGAATATATATATAAATGTGATGAGAATATATATAAACATGAGAAACTAACAGTTTGTTTGGATGTGTAAAGAATGAATTGCAGGAAGAAAGAGTATTGGATATGGCAGTATTGTAAGCCCATAAGGAAGACCAATTGTCTAATGAGCTAAATTGCAATGGGGAGGAAAGTCCCATGCTTGTGAATTTTTTCCTTGTGTGGAACAAATCAAGAAAAACAAAATATGGAATTGGAAATCTATAGGTGACAGATTTGCAATAAAATTTTGAAATTCAAAATTTATGATGATGTCTCATGAATTTTTGTATACCTGTGATGTAGGTGAGAAGAAAAGATCTGTCCAGAAAGGACAGATGAAGGTTGTCAAACTGAAAAGCATGAAAAATGGCTACTATTGAGCCATGAGAACCTCGTGGTAAGCCAAGATCACCTGTAATATGTTGTGTTGAGGTAAAACAAGCCGGAGGGACGTCTCGGTAGAGCAAGTCTGAGGGATGCCTCGACTATAAGGCTCAATGAAGTCTCTGGAATTCTTCCTTTGCGAGAAAACCTTGGCAAGGCAAGATGGATCACCCGACTGCAATAATGAACGAAGATGAATAAGCCATATGGTGAAGAGCTTGGCTAAGCTCCAACACACCATGGAAAAGTGCTTGTCATAAAGTGTGGCAAACTTGAAAATCAATGCAAGGGTGCATTGGGTATGAATTTGGCCATGAATGTTGGCACATTCATTAAAGTCAATTGATATCTGAATTACATTTTGAAAATTTGGTAAGCTGAAATGATGCATAGGTAAGGGATGATGTTTCCTTCCATGTTTATAAAGATGTGATGCAATTGTTAGAAAGCACAAGTTAAGAAAGGTTGTGATGACATTTTAAATGTGGTGAGAATATATATATATATATATATATATAAACATGAGAAACTAACAATTTGTTTGGATCTGTAAATAATGAATTGCAGGAAGAAAGAGTCTTGGATATGGCAGTATTGTAAGCCCATAAGGAAGACCAATTGCCAGTTGAGCTAAACTGCTATGGGGAGGAAAGTCCCATGCTTGTGAATTTGTTCCCTATGTGGAACAAATCTGGAAAAACAAAATGTGGAATTGGAAATCTGTAGGTGACAGATTTGCAATAAAATTTGAAATTCAAAATTTATGATGATGTCTCATGAATTTCTGTATACCTGTGATGCAGGTGAGAAGAAAAGATTTGTCCAGAAAGGACAAATGAAGGTTGTCAAACTGAAAAAGATGAAAAATGGCTATTATTGAGCCATGAGAACCCCGTGGTAAGCCATGATCGCCTGGAATATGTTGTGTTGAGGTAACACAAGAGGGAGGGATGCCTCGGCAGAGCAAGTCTGAGGGACGCCTCGACTGTAAGGCTCAATGAAGTCTCTGGAATTCTTCATGTGTGAGAAAAAATTGGCAAGGCAAGATGGATCACCTGAGGAACTGTATAGCAGAGAAGGGGATGCCTGAGCCTGGGCTTGGAGGGTGAGTGACCGCAAGGAAGAGGAGATTATGATAGTTCTTGTAAACTATTGATTGGGATCATGCACACAATGGGTATGTCCGGGAAAAATAGTGAGCCTGGATAACAAGACAACCATGTGGATACAAATCCACAAACTGCGTAGATAAGTATTGTGCTAAATTGTGATTTTGTTTTGCATGAAACTATGATTAATGTACTTGTTGTCGAAAAAAAATTGAAGGTAGGCGAAGAAGGCCAAGAGGCTGAAAAGGACCTGACCAAGAAAGAGGGTCAAGACTTCTGAAGCAGTGGAATGAGAAAGGCCTGACAGGTGTTACTGAGAAAGAACACCGAGGACGATGTTCCTTTAAGGGGGAGGGGATTGTAAAACCCCTGTTTCCCCCAGCCTGTAATTAATCATTGATCATAATCACCATGATATGGCATGGGAACAATGTAAATGTATTATTGTTTGAATTGCAAACAATTGACTCTAGGGGCGAAGCCTTGAAAGTACTAGCCATGATATCATTAGAGGAAATAATGTGAAAACTATAATAGAGGGTTCATTATATCGAATGACCCCAAATTTCCCTTGTCGAGGATAAAAAACCTCCTCTGGTTCCCAAGGAGGAATTAGTTAATGAAGAAAGAACCGGTGGTTGAACCATCAACCACCCCCATGAGTGGAAGCATGGTCTAGCCGCAAAATGTCAGGTAGAAGTACCACAGGGTCCTGCAGACCTAGATTGACTCGAGTTTCCTTTCGACAGAAATAACATGATAGGAAGGATATGTGTAAAGGCATAAGAAGAATAAAAGGGAAGAGAAGAGAACGCAGGGAGCTCTCTAGATGAGAACGAAACCTGAGCAGAAGGTCGCGAGCTTGATGCCGATGAAGCATCTGATAAACATTGCAGAAGTTGTGAAAGAGAAAGGACCTTTGAGAATTGGCATAAACTCCCTAGTGATACATGGTTTGGCACGGGGGTGGCCAGAGCACTAAGAATGAATGCCTCGGAGCCTATGGTTGGGTGGAAAGGCGGACACCCACAGTCAATTAGTTGGCTGCAACCTGTAATAGATAAGTATTCTCATATCTTGTGTAATTGAACTGTAACTGTAGATTTAAATTGGATATCTTATGAATGTTTCAGGGATGTGCATGTTTGCTTGATGACTAGATTGTATCCCTTTATCTTTGCTTGATTGTGTAATTAAGCAAGTAAGGAACTATATGGTTTTATATGTAAATGCTCGAGCCCTATAGTGGCTCAAGTTTAAGCAGATGAACTGTGAGTTCGTCGACCTTGGACATAGTTTCCCCGTATGCATGTCGATACTCCTAGTTGTTTTGAGCCTTCTGGGAAAAAGGAGTTTGTTAAGCTCAGGAGAAAGAGCGCAAAGCACGCGCCAGTGCCTAAGTCCTTCAGAACTGATGAAACTCAGAAAGGATAGCGAGATTTAAGTCTCGAAAGGGAAGATCCTTTCGTTTGGAAAGACGAACGAATGAGATCCGTTCGGAAGGACCCAAGGTCTGTCACGACCGTTGGATTTGGAGAAGGAGCGTAGGTGTTAACTCCTCGACTCCTTCAGTCTTCACGAGTTCGACAAACTTTGGTATTCATCGTAAGGGAGACAGATCCTCCAAAGTCCCGGAGCCCAAAGTTAATCTAGGTCGTAGATCCGAGGATGCCCGGGAACTATCCCAACTGTCGGATATACGATGTGGTTAGCCCGACGTTTACCACTTCGAGAGGACAGGGGTGTTGTACCGTCAAAACCCCCCGAAGGCCAGAGTCGCGAAGTAAGGGGGGTCGTGGATCTAAGGATCCTTCAGTATCCCTCTTCACCATTCGATCGTGGAGATGCTTGTATCATGTCGACAGCACGTGGGGGCCCACATGTCGAGTGACGGTGTTGCCAAGTATGGTGACCTCGTGGCAAGGTAAGGGGACGTCGGTGACCGGAGGTAGGTGCCACGTATTCTTATCAGAGTATTTTGGGATGACAAATGTCCCTCTAGGAATGACCCAAGAACGGGACCCAAGGGAGCCTTGAGTGGAATTTATGAGCCGTAAATATCTGGGGTTATGTGGATACCCTTGGACAATCAGATCTAGGCTGTGGTCAACTCGACGTTGACCAACTCCGGGAGAAAAGAGGAGTTTGTGTCGCAGAATTCATGAAGGCCGGAGTCACGAAGTAATGGAGACTGTGGATCTAAGGATCCTTCGGGATCCCTCTCAGTCGTTGATATACAGGGGACATGTGGCGCTAGATCCTTTAGTCTGAATATTGGGCACTTCGGAGGATTTCATGTGTGTTGTGTCGATAAGATCTGAAGCCTGAAGTGGCGAGAGTCATCGATTCGAGGACGCTTCAAGACTTTTCCTAACCGTCAGATCCAGGCTATGGTCAGCCCGACACTGATCAAATCCGGGAGAAAGGAGAAGTTTACACCATGAAACCCCCAAACGCCAAAGCTACGAAGTAGCGGAGGCCATTGATCCAAGGGTTACGTGGACATACCTTGGCCACGAGATCGAAGCGTATGAAAGACGATCAGTCCAGAGTGACGTGGCACAGTGACGTCACCTAGGGTGATGTGGATCCAAGTTTGACGTGCCACATGTCATCTAGATTTGTGCGTATCACATACCCTATAGACCCATTTATACGTGCCTGCCTAGCCACAATGGTTAGTGAAGTGACCGGAACTCTAGGAGGTCCGAGACTTCGAGACTCCGGAGGATTCGGGGTGTAGTATTGTAGAGAGACCAAAAGGCCTGAAGGTCGGAGCCACGTGGCAAGCTTACGGGACTTCGGGAGTTCGGGACTCCGAGAGGTCTCGTGTGTAGATAACAAAGAGGCATTCAACGCCGAAGTGTCGAATTCCCTGCTGGCTTGCATGTTAGACGAAGATTGAGTCCAGTCATGGGAGCGGATGGTGGATGGACTTCCACCGTGGGTGAATGAACTTGGAGACCATACATGTGAGGTGGATTCACGTGGATGCCACATGGCCCTCAACCAATGAACGCTCGAAGAAGTTTTGGAAGCCATAACTTGCAACCCAAAGCTCGGATTTGAGCCTGGTAGCAGTCATTAGAATACTACGGGTAAGTAGAAGTGGATAAAGACCTCAGATAAAGGATTTGAGATGTTAAGGAGAGTGAAATTTTGATGCCCCATCCCCTTAAAATATACTTAGGGGTCGGGTGTGTTGCACTTCATCTAGTTGAATCTGTTTACAACAATGGGTATTAGGCATCATTGAAGATGAGCTCGTTTGAAGGCTTGTATGGCAGGAAATGTAATATGCCATGAGCTAGGACAACCCAACAAATAGAGAAGTTATTGGGCCATAATTGCTAAGGGACATGGACAAGCAGATGGTAAATATCAGGAAAAATTTAAAGGTTGTAGAGGATAGACAAAAGAGTTATGTAGATAAAAGCAAGACATACAAGGAATTTAAAGTGGGTGAGCTTTAAAAGTAAAGGATAAAAGGAGCTCGCTAATATTGGGAAGTTGCCCCAAGTTGGTAGTGAGATATTGTGGCCCATTTGAAGTTCTAAAGAAGATAATCCCAGTTGCACACGTGCTTGCATTGCTTGCATCGATGAGAATTCATAATGTGTTTCATGTGTCTTTATTGAAGAAATATGTGCCTGATTCTGACCATGTAATTGATTGGATTGTGATCTAGGTGGAGCATGAAGGGGACTTTCAGGTGGAACTGATGTGCATCCTGGACCGAAAAGTCAAAGTGCTTAGGAACAAAGCCATTGACTTGGTAAAGGTTCAATGGACTTGTCATGGTTCCGAAGATGCTATGTGGGAGCATGGGGAGACCATGCGAGAGGAGTACCTGCAATGTTTTGCAATTTTTGAAGAAAGTTGAATATACATTTGTATATAAGTGTGCAAGACTCCATTTTGGTAGTTGGAGTTCTTGGATCCACATATCGAAGACTTCTTGTTCGATTTGTGTCGGAGCCTTGGAAGGGAAGCAATATAGCCTTAGGGACTACAATGCAAAGAAGGGGGTGCACTTCCTTGGGTTTTGCAGGTTATGGGGAATGAGAGATTGTTGGTTGGAATTGTTGCAGGAGTTGTGAACTTGCAAACGTATTGAGTATTATGAGGTAAATTTTGTATATGTATGCCAATATGGTGTTGTGCACCAAGGACGATGCAATTTGTAGGGGGGAGGGAATGTAACATCCATGTTTTTAATCCCCAAATAAGTGATATGTAATGTAAATACAATGTACAAACACGACTCCAAATATGTAATATGTAAACATTGTATATTGTGATAATAAAATAAATGTAACGTCAGTTGTAGACAGACATGGATGAAGTAATGGGGGGCTAAGTTTTTCACAAGAGAGGGGAATCTCTAAGAGAGAAGGGTCAAAGAGGGAAAAATTCATGTGTATTAATCCTAACCCACTTACTAAAAATATTATTTTGAGTAAACCTTCTAATTTCCTCTGGAGTGTATCAAAGCCCCAATCATTAAACACATGTAAGGGGGTTGGTGTGAAAAGTCACATACCATATTTATGAGAGCATGGGGGATGAGTACAATCAACATTGAGGAAAGTGAGAGTCAAGATGCATGGATAAAAGGGAAATTCGAATGGGCATTTGTGGGTAATTCTTATGTGCAATTTTTGAGTAACAAGGAAGTGGAGAGCACGAGAGCTTGAAGGAAACCATAGTACGTGTTGTGGGCAACTTGTTTAGCGCTGCAAATGCATGAAGAAGTAGGTTGTTAGGCCTATAGAGTGAAATTTTTGTGTGAGAGTTTTTCCTAGAGCAGTGAGTTGTTGTTGTTGGTTTTCCTATAGCAGTGAGTATACCAGAGTCCCCAACAATAGAGATTCCTAGCCAACCTATGTTGGATCCCTAGAGGGAAGTGAGAAGGCCAAAGAGACCGTGTGAAGTGAAGGGGGATCTCATTCCTTGGGTTCTATGTGTTGAGGGGAAGAGAGTTGGTGGATTGGGATAGCTATAGGAAAACTAGTTCGATGTGGGAGTGTATTGGGCTATGAGAGATGCCCTCTTTTGTGGATTCATTTCCCTAGATCGAAGGCGATTTGTTCCTAATATTTGGAGCAACAAATATACGGTTGGGAGGAATGTTCGTCCCTTGCACCCGATTGCACATTTGCTATTAAAAGATAAGTGTTTTTCATCTCTGTTTCACTATGTTGTTTATAGGTTTTAATTGTTGTGTGTGTATACTTTGATTTTTAAGTGAAATGATGTTGCTATGTGCATATAAATGAAATTGCATTCATGTTTTTAAATGTTTCTGCTAGCTGCATACATTTTTAATTTTGTTGTATGCGTTTAGTTTAATGGTATCAATAATTTTTTTATGGGTTTAGTAGTAGGGGCTCTAGAACACCAACTAATTCTATAGAAAACATGCCTCTGTAATGCAAGAAAGTGCAAACTATATCCATACACACAATGTAGTTAGAGAAGACAACAATTTAGAGAGCACACATAATCCACTCAAGGTAAAGGAAAGTTTGACCAAGTAAAGGCCTCAAAGAGCACATCTTTAGATATCAAGAGTGTTTGGGGACCCAAATGAGGCTCTTCAACTAACCAAGACCTTTACTAATGCACAAGGTCCAAGAGAGACCTAATTAGCAAGGGGACGATCCAAATGCATGGCCAAAATGTTTACCATAGGCAAACATATAACCAAACATATAACCAAGGAGGAAAAATACCAAATTCCAAGCAAAAAGGAACCCTACTATCAAATGGAAGGCTAAAATAACACATATAAACCATATTAAGGGAACCCTACAACACATATAAACCATATTAAGGGAACCCTACTATCAAATGGGAGGCTAAAATAACACATATAAACCATATTAAGGGAACCCTACTATCAAATGGGGGGCTAAAATAAGACATATAAACCATATTAAAGGCACTTAAAATGAACACTTGAGTAGGTGTGAGCTATCACTAGGATAGATAAAAGGACATTAACATCATTATGAGGTGGGTCATGTAACGCCAATGCAAAATGAATACCCCACACAATGATTTATGAATAGATAAATGTATTATTAGTACGAAGTCCAAAAACATGCTCTACGTTATTTCATTAAATTTATTAACCCAAATCTTCATTTGGCCCTAACCACTTACTTCTATCTTCAAGGGAATTGAACCTCACCAACTGGATTAACATACAATACTTTTTATAGTTGAAGTCTTGTCCCTTTTTCAATTGATATTGATTTTAAATTGACGAGGCTTGAACATGAGTCTCAAGATTCTATATATATTAAAGATTCCCATTTATGTTGACGGTGTATAGTTAGGGTACTTATATCCCTAAGAATGGGTCTTTTTTTCAAAACATATCTAAATAAATTATTTTCCACCAACAATTTTGACTTTGCAAGTAATTGCTTACAATAACCCCAAGAGAAACGCATTGTGTCATTATAGATAACTCACCCTTTGACTGACTTATCTTCACATTAGATGTTATCACAAGTTATGTTCCCTTCATTATCCCATTGTTTACAAAGTAAGTTGTTTTCTCACAAAAGATATCGCGACCTCATCCGATAACAAATAGTTACAAGTAGTTTATGCATTTTATGAATTTGTAGAGGATCATAGTGGCATGGTTGCTTCATTTTTTTGATGTAAATCTCCCTCTTGTGGCAAAACTAAAGTTGGGTATACTACCTCTTCATCTTCATCTTCTGATAACAAATAATTACAAAGTAAGTTGTTTTCTCACAAAAGATATCACCACCTCATCCGATAACAAATATTTACAAGTAGTTTATGCATTTTATGAATTAGTAGAGGATCATCAAGTGGCATGGTTGCTTTATTTTTGGATGTAAATCTCCCTCGTATGCCAAAACTAAAGTTGGGTATACTACCTCTTCATCTTCATCTTCCTCATCCTCATCCTTGACCCCTACCTTTTCCTTTGGTATTCCCTCCTCTATTTCATGCACTCCCTTAGACCAATTCTTGTAGACTCCACAACTTTGATATTCTTTATTGTTTATTTACATGTCCTCTATCAATCTACTTAGTTCTCTATACATAATTAATTTGGTGTAAGATCAATAAAGTAAGAGTGACAATACCATTATTGTTAATCATATTTTTATGTCGTGTATATTTAGGGTGGTTGTGAGCTTAGGAAAGGGCTATCCTCCTCAAACTTGTGTACATAAACCCTTCGCCAAAAATCATCTAGGTAGAAAGATTAGTATTAGATATAGTGGAAAATTTGTTGTGGGTGAAATGTGAGGGTGATGCATATTAGTCCTCCATCCATTGCCATTTTTCATGTGACACTATTGTTTTCTTGACAATCATGTATTGGCAATGCGACGACGTTTGCTACAATGCGAAGCCAAGTACTTGTCATAACAATCATTGTAACTTTGACATGTCAAACGCCTACATTGAAGCCTTATTGGTCAACAATTTGTCCCAAGATGTCGTAGCACTCTCCACTATCGATGATAGGTACATAATAATGCCTCAATTTGCCTTCTCCTACATGCCATGTATTCTTTTGGATGGGTTGGGAAAATGAGTAGTGAGCATGGTCAAATTGAGTAGGGTCTACATGGCTTTTCCCACTCAACTATCTACAATCTTTGATTTCAATAACAAATTCACCCTATGCCTTTTAAGGGGTAGACACAATGCTCTTGGAGTTATCTTATTCGACAATAAGCCTTATGTCTTGCATCTCAGGATAAATGTTTGTAAGCAACTGACCTAGACTCCTATGATAAATTATGGTTGGTGTAAAAACTTGCATTTTGCATCTCTAAAGACCATCCAAATCACCAACAAGACGATCTTTGTACATAACATTGGTCACCATGGCTCCATGATCCCACCCTACTCATATTCTCAATGCCCTTTATAGTACAATCTTTTACACTTTGTAAAAATAATGGAGGCGGGAACAACACTCATGTGGCATTAGTAAAACCTTTCAATGCTTTCTTCGATGCCAAGTTTGTCCCTTGGACGAGAGTTACACTAAGGGTGCCCACCATTATTTTGTTTTACACAACAACATGACAATATGGAGAATTTTGGGAGTGAATTCCATGGTTGTGATCAAGAGTCGAGCCATAATGTAGTGCCTTGCACTCCTTAACACAAGTCTGCAGGATGTAGAAACGGAGGTACAGATCTCATGGCTCCCATTGTCATTAACACTCATTAGATGCAATGAAATATTTTGTAATTCAATCTCACAGACAATCCACTGGCCTTCTCCTCCATGTTGCTTAACTCACATACCACTTGCTCCAACTCCACCATCACCTCCACTTTTCACGCTTAATACCCATGCAATTGCATATTATCTAGGGATATATGTATTTCTGGTGATGTTGGAAGTCCACATTAATTATATACAAAATTTAGGCACTCACAATTTGGCTTAAGAAATTTACTCACTCATACTTTAGCTTATTGTACTGCCTCCAACGGTATATAGCAATGAGTTAGCTTTGAGTGCTATATTAATTTGGTTTGACTTCAAATTTTTTGTAAAGAACCTAATGTGTAACATAAGAAACTTAAAATTTTATTTTTTAATATGTAAACAAACTGAGTTTTCTTACATTTCATTGGCTGATAACTTTATAGTATTATTGGAGTCTTCACTTATTTCGAGGTTTCAAAGTATGCAGACGGTGGGGTGTTTCTATGTACAAACGCGATTGCGTTCCTTGTTTGATCTACGACGAGCGTACAAAACAACAAGTTGACTCGATAAGGCTGCTCATACTGCCTCCGACACAAATTCTTAAGAGGTGGTATGAGCAGCCTTGCTGCCCTTGTTATAAATAGAGGTGTTTTTTGAATGGGTAAACTTTAATCAAAATGCATATTTTTATATATTTTTGACTAATTTAATCAAAATTCATTATATGTTTTTATTAAAATTTAACCAATTTAATCAAAATGCATCATATATATATATATTATTATTAAAATTTAGTAAATCATGAAAATTTAAATATGTTAATTCTTTATGATCTGGTTTGAATCTATTTTTGAATTCAAAAATATAATTTAAACAATAAAAAATTGTGATTTAATATAAATTTATATTACCTAATTCCAACCGAAAAAAAAACAAAACCTAAAACAATTTAACAATTCCCACATTACTACCTTGTGTTTTTTTCATTTCACATCTCCAAATTGATTCATGCCCTTCAAAAAAAACACGGAGTCACAACTCACTGATGTTACCGGTCTCCAACAAGGCTGACCAAAGTAGATGCTACGCGTTGTCTAAAGCATAGATGAAGTTGACCTTTCCACATCACTTCTCTTTGAATAACAATTCATCTATCGCGCAATATACATTAAAAACTCATTATTTATGCGTGCCGGCTTCAGAAAAGGTTTGCCATCAAATGTGGAATCCCCACTCATGGTCAAGTATGGGAACGAATTCCAAATCGTGTTGAAAACTTCAAGACTTAGTAAGATTTGAAGTTAGGTTTTAACCCACCTGGTACAAGATTTGAAGTTAGGTTTTAACCCACCTGGTACAAGATATAAAATTCATGGTATACGAAGATAAAACATGTACGAAATGCTTGCCCTTCAAAGCCCATGTGGACCGACTGATTCCCGATGCATGCTTCAGGTCGAAGTAAGAGGTGGATTGGGTGGACTGTTGTTGTTTTAAAACCCTAGCCGATAAAATTCATTACTATTTATCCCGTATGAACAATCGATCTGTTCCATCCATGTAGGATTCCTATTGCATGTTATAGATTCCCTCCTGATATGACTCGCTTACCCGCAGCTTTCGACTATTTTTAACAATTCCCGTGCATTTTAGCTGTGTTCGGAATGTTCCATAAGTCTTGAATCCTTGTGGGTTTTTTCTCAAACAATCAGATCAGGGTCCGCAATTGGGTGTTCCAGCCATGGGAAACCTCAGATTCCCCACTGTATTGTGCATCTATGTTCAGATCATAGCAGCAATTTGGATTGCTATCCTACCCATTTGCTCTGCCGAGATCAGGGACTCCAGAATAGATTCGGATTCTAGAGCCATGATTTTGTTTGAAAAATTTGGGTTTACTCGCACGGGGCATGTTGAAATTTTAGTGAAAGATGTGGCATGGACGAGCACACAGCAAGGCCCTGATCCGGATCTCTCTACGATGGGCTTTTTCTTATTATCAGACGAGTCTCTGGTGCAGGTTCTGGTAGAATTGGAGGAGGATCCCAATTATTGTGTCCTCAACAGTCAATATATCAGGACGCT
>SNQJ01S0043419.1:0-25707 GCA_010110895.2 Picea sitchensis | reverse complement strand
CTGCTCTTCACTGTAATAGTTCTCATAGGTACAGGTTGGTCCTTTTTGAAGCCTTACCTTCAGGAAAGAGAGAAAAACGTTCTTATGATTGTGATCCCACTGCAAGTTTTTGCCAACATTGCGAGCATAGTTATCGCTGAGACCGGACCTTCTACAAAAGATTGGTTTACATGGGAACAGGCATTTTTGCTTATAGATATTATCTGCTGCTGTGCAATCATTTTTCCAATAGTTTGGTCGATCAAGAATCTCCGTGAAGCATCCAAGACTGATGGAAAGGCAGCTAGGAACTTGGCGAAATTGACCCTTTTCAGGCAATTTTACATTGTTGTTGTCAGCTATTTATATTTTACCAGAATCGTAGTTTACGCGCTCATAACAATCACAGCGTACAAGTACAAGTGGGTGAGCAATGGAGCAGAAGAGGCCGTAAGTCTTGCCTTCTATATATTCACATTTTACAAGTTCCAACCGGTAGACAGGAACCCCTACCTTGTTCTTGATGACGAAGAAGAAGAAGCTGCAGCACAGATGGTAGCCCTTCAGGATGAAGATTTCGAGCTTTAATGGGGAAGTCTGGATGACTTTAACAAATATTTGCCAATGTTTGCTAGAGACTCCTAAACTCCGAGGATGATGTAGCTTTTCAGATCTGTGTAAGGCTACTCACTTTTTAGAAGTTCTGCACACCTAATGTGAACAACCTGTGAAAGGTAAGCAGATATGTGATGCAGCCTTTTGCTGTATTTTGCTCTTGTTGCGACACTTTTATATATCTCTTTGATTGAGATTTTTAAGCATGTCCCTAAGATATTTCGTATTTATGTTTAGTGATTGAACTCGGAATGGCAGAAGTTCATCCATCCAAATTTTATGCAGTTCAAGTTGTGTATTTGGCTTGTATGTTTCTGGAATATTACATATTAGATTGATATCTGTATGTTAGAGGTCTACTTATAAGACAACGTTTTTGGATGGGAAGGCTTTGTAAGTTTGTACTTGTAGTTCAATTCGATGTCTTTCATTAGCAATGAAGTTGCCGATGAAGTACATTAGTTTATTAATGTTGTTGGGTTGGGGAGTTTGTTTCACTTCTTTTATGCAACAAATTGGTTCTAACTTCTCACTGGTATTGGAGGTGTGTTATGCATGCCTGTTGCAGCAAAATTCAACAAGATTGGTTTGTTTATGTTCACGGTGCATAAGAAGGTTTGGCAAAAAGCTTTGACACATGCAATAAAGAATGTTTCTGCTTTAGATTTGAAAACATGCTAGGTGATACATTTAGATTCTCTCTTGATTATAAGGGTTAATTGTAAATGCTGAGCATACTGTTCTAGGTTCCCACTCCTCTCCCTGGCTCAGAAAATGTAGAATTAATTGGGAAAAGGGATTCAGCCAATGTTGTCTGTGGCAGAGGGTTATTACTCATGTGCATAATAAGGTTCGGCAAAAGGCTTTGACACATGCGATAAAGAATGTTTCTTCTTTAGATTTAAAAACATGCTAGGTGATACATTTAGATTCTCGCTTGATTATAGGGGTTAATTGTAAATGCTGAGCATACTGTTCTAGGTTCCCACTCCTCTCCCTGTCTCACAAAATGTAGAATTAATTGGGAAAAGGGATTCAGCCAATGTTGTCTGTGACAGAGGGTTATTACTCAGGTTCCACATCTTCTTTAGTCAACATAAACTGTTCATAAAAATATAGAAACTTGAAAGAAATTTTCCTACTAGGATTAGATCTCATAAAATTCCATTCTAAGTTCAAACTGTTCTGAATATATTTTCTTTGTTAACGTATTTCTAGACTATTCTCCCTGTTTCTTTCTATACATGTTTGCTCTTCTATATTTTTATTTTTGACCAATTCATATGCATATTTGCTTGTAAATTTGATATGTACATTAAAATCTATATGGTGTGGGCAATTTTTTAAAAGTAACTCCCTGCTAATTCAAATTCATGGGCAATTTATATCAACGCTCTTTAGAAAGAGAAGAAATTATTTTTTTACCTAAATTTGGTACACGAGTTTTACCTTTTAGTATATGCAATGGATTTCACATCTATTCCAAGTTATCTAATCGGAAGGTCTTGTTAGTTGTTAGAGCCTAAACTGTGATGCACAAGCAACAGAGTTGCAAATGTTGTACTTAAAATAATTAATGAATGTTTTGATGAGAAAGAAAAGGGATTGATTAAAAATAAAAAGGCGTCTCTCTTGTGGATACATTAAAAGTATCAACCCCCCTCCCAAGTAGAGTGTATATGATGTCATTTCTCCACGTCATCTGAATTCTGGGCCCATAATGTGGCAGTTAGGCTGAACAGGGAACATATCCGTCATGAAGGTGTATACCTTGCGTTTGCGTGTTACAAATATCCTCATCTTTCACCTTCAGTTCATCATTCGTGCATCATGTAGGAGCTACTATTGTGCAATATTTGAGGGTTTGGGCATGGTTAAAAAGGGAAAACTGTAGGAAAATATAGTTGTTATCTCCAGAAGGTAAATACATTTTTTCATTTTTCTTATCAAATTAAAAAGTTCAGGTTCAGAGTGCTATACTTTTACCGGAGCAGCCTACTTTTTAGGATTAAGAAAAAAAGAGAGTGAGTGATCCGCATTTGGATGGCAAGATAGTCTTTTTGAAGGGTAGTGAGTCAGTGACTTGTATTGGAGATAAAACAAAATTAGTCACATACCCTCTTTAGGAGGGGAGTTCCACATTTTAAGCAAAATGAGGAATTCTATGGCCAAACTGCACAATTCTATGACCCTATATCTGTGGTTAATATTGGAAACTTTTAGGCCACAATTCTATGACCCTATATCTGTGGTTAATATTGGAAACTTTTAGGCCTTCCTTTCAAATATGGTAAATTTCAATGGCCAAGTCAGTTCTAGGTGGAATTTTAGAAACCAATCTCAGAGAAAAAGTTGAGTTGGTATGGTGCCGAGACCATAAATCTTGCCATAACATAATTAACTCTCAGGGATTGTTATTATGAACCATTATATTTGGGGTTTACTTTGTTTGCAATTTTTTGGTTTATTATATGATTGATTTTTATGTTTTTCATTTTTTTCCCTTCTTGGAATACAATTTGTTCCACCTTCAAGTCCGTAAGTGAGGATGAGTTTGATGAGTTTGCTACTATTTTGCTAGCCCAAACGACAGTTGGCTCACGAGGAGCTCCGATCAACAGTTGGCTCATGAATATCAAACATGTCATACGTGGGATTTGGACATTGGTGGAGAGGATGACATTCCTCCTCTCGACTGGCTGAGCTAGACACAATTGACTATGCCCTTGCTTATTGTGAAGATGATGATAATTATGTGGCATTTATTTTAGTGCCATGATCTTCAGGCATTTGTTTATTCAATATATTTTTTAATACTTTTCCAAGGAAAACTTCATGGGGAAACCCAAGGAATGCTTTCTTGCATTTGTGGATGTTATTGCTAGCAAACCTGTTGGTGTAGATTAGTGTGCCTTACCTAGGGGGATTTGAACTAGACACTTGTTGGCACTGAACTAGCCAAATACCGAACAACATTGGTGATAGTCGGTTGAGCTAATGCATTGGGCTATATTTTATTTTATTTTATTTCTTCAATATATATTATATTGTGACAGGGAATGAATTTGTCATTATAATTTTATATTGCGATGGACAATAAATTTGTTGTTAGCTTGAGTGGGCCTAATGGTTAAGAACACATGTTTCCTCCTTGGAGGTCACAAGTTCAAACCCTGAGGGGGTAGACTATGTACACCTCTGTAAACTAAATCTTTTAATCTTTGTGTGGAAGGAATCCCTTGTCCCACAAACAAAAAGATTTCATGCATCGATTTACTGTTTGATGAAATTATCACCTTAAAATTAAATTATTATTATTTATTATTACAATGTTACTCAAATAGTGTATTAAAATTAGTAAGTATACCACCATTAGCATAGCATTTAGTATTGTAGCTGATAAGAAATATAAAAAGAATGTCATCATTATCCTATAAAACCTTCCTCCAATTCAATAGCAATTAGGTGAGGTTCGTAGGTATTCACTTATGAAGACGCCACATGCTTCTTCTCGTTGTATTCAATCCTTGCTCCATATAAAGGAATGTGGTTCATGATGAAGTTCTTTTTGCTCGTCTCGCTGTTCATCCTATGATTTGTGTCTCATCCAGGATTGGTCTCATCCTTATTTTTGGAGGTAGTGTTGTCACCTCTTCTTGCATTTTGTAGCTCCTTTTATTCTTTTTGATGTGGTTTTCCAATGTTGTTTGATATTTATTTTTAATTATGGTGCTTTATTGCTGGATGGCTCCTTTCATTATTTTTGATGTGGTTTTCCAATGTTGTTTGATCTTGATTTTTTAATTATGATGCTTTATTTTTGGGTACCGCATCATGTAGTGTTTCATCAAATGCCATAGGTTTCTTCCCCGCCATTTAAAAGAGTTTTTTATATTAATAACACAATTTATTTTACAAAATGTGATGGCCAATGCCATTCCCTCCATAGATTATTTTTTTGGCCTTATTTGATCCATACTTGATGATTGAGGTTTGAAACTTCTATTCTCAAAACTTGACTGACATATATCTAATTCTAGATAGAGTAACAAGGGTTGTACTTGTTTTCTACATAATAAATTAATAATATACTTTTCATCAAAGTCACTAGACTCGACTGGGTAGAAGTCTCCCAGTTTGGCTGAAGGGTAATCTTGACACCTGACTCTAGGTTGGATCAGCAAAATTGACAAATAAAAAAACACTTAATTTAAAAAAAATAAAAATAATTTGCATTGAAATTGATACGAAAGATTCATTGTATATATTGCAAAAATTACATATCTGGATTTCCAAAATTGCATAGTTAAGAACATGATATATCAAAAATGCCATGATCCATGGCATGAACCAAAATAAACAATGTTAAATCATATGACATAATACATATATCAGGATTCAAGGCCAATGGATGGCCCTGTTCCTTCCGCTGCCTCAACCGTTTGTTGAAACCAAATAAATTCCTCCTTTGAAAATAATGGCTTGGCAGCTTCTTCTTCACCATGCTTAGTATCCAACTGGGGTGTTGGATCAACATCTTCCATCTCAATCACAGTAAAATTGGCACTACCAATCGTTTAACTTTGACAGTTTGAACTAAAAAACTTAAGCAAACAATTTGGCAATGAGATTCAAATTTCAAACCTTTCAACTGCTTCATTTTGAGTTTGAGATTGTAATTCACAAACACCAAACCATCTAGGCGGTTTTAGGTCAACCGGTTGGGTCAAAGAGATTCCATTTTCTCTCGCAGCGAGATGCAGAGCAAGTCTGGCTCAAGATTTGAAGAGCAAATGCTTGAAGCTTAGGAGTGCCTTCACCAAAATTCTCCTGTTATATCCCTATAGTACATACTACATACATAGAAATCAGAATTCAAGATTAAGAAAAAGTTAAGAATGAGATTCTAATCCAGCAACGAGATTGAAGGAGTAGTACTTGGCTATGTAGCATGGGTATGCGTACCCAGGGGTCGGATTCCTTGTACCCATACTGGGTATTATACTCATATACTGGATACATACCTGTGCTTGTACCCTGCGATACCACGTTGTACCCTAGGTGAAGTCGGAGATGTATCACAATTTCATGTTATGTCGACATTGATTTCAACATGATTTTTTTTTTTCATAATTGAGCAGTGCCAATAATGCTGTGTTTAAAGTGGGCCCAATAAAAACCCTAAAGTAACTAAGTGTTGCCCCCGTTTATACCAAAAACCCTAACTTTATGCTCACTTTCTGTTTAAAGTGGGCTCAATAGGAAACCCCGCAATAACTAAGTGTTGCCCCCTTTTATACCAAAAACATTAATTTCATGCTCATTTTTATAGTTTGAACTTTGGCCGTCTGAGCTTGGAAGAGACCAGCGGAGAAGAAGATAGGAAGTAGAACATTGTTTACTGTTTTTCTTGTAGGAAATTGGTGTCCAGAGGTTCAACATTCAACATTCTTCATTAGTTTTGGCATTCTTCACTCCAGAGTCTCCAAACTTCAGTTTCATCAAGTTTCAATTTGTAAATATTTTTGTTTGTCATTTCCACACCATGTATAAATGAAAGGGATTTCAATCCTCAATATCCATTGTAGAAATACTTTGAGAGGATGAAGGGGCTCAAGGGTGTAGGGGGCATCAGAAATCAACTGCATGCTTTGTCCTATGTGTTGGAAAGACACCTATACAAGGGTTAGAGCCCATGAATTATGAGAATGGAGTTACCTCTAACTACAGTTCAAAAAGATAGACCCTATGCTTGAGAGCAATGATTACTTGGAGATCTTGTTGATTGGGGATCTTGTTGACTGGGGTTCTAAGTCTACTTGACGAAGAATGATGCAACGACAGAGAACACGGTTCCTTGACTAATAGTACTCAGCCACGTTGTCTTTTCATTTTGTGAAAATGCCATTGGACAATTTTTGTATGTACTTAGTTTAAAAACTAGGACTCAATTCTACCCATCTACTGCTTTTCTATCAATGAATTATGAGAATGTTCATTAAAAAAATCTATCGTTTTTCTGATTTTGAATGCATTGTTTAATGTTTAATGTCAATTGATGAATGGGTTGGTGGACACTGGGATGATTTGAGTCTAAAAATCACTCCGAATCCTTGTTGATTTACAATTTTACGTCAATTTCAGTTGTTCTATATAAAAATAATTTGACGTGTACCTTGATGTACACCCATCCTTGTTTCAGAAAGTGTTGTTCCCGTATTTTGGCAACTTAGGTACTTGGTGGCATATCCTTCCTTTCTTTGACTACACTCATGATGGAAAACAATCAATCTGCAGTCCCGAATTCTTGAAGCTGGCCAAAAACTCTGTTTTGTAAGACACCATCATGCCAAAATATGCTCAATGCAGGTAAACAAACACGTTTTCAAGTCTGCTTTTGCATGGAAACTTTGCTTATACTGTAATGTTGGGTTTACTTAGTACACGACAACATGTTAAGGGTTATATAGTTGATTAATCCACCCCTTCTTAATGATTTCTTAGAGTGGCAAATATTTGGCCTCATTACCTCCATAGATGGCTCTAATTGCCTCCTTGATCCTATCTCATTTTCCAACATCCATAGGACTCTTATGAATAAAAAACCGTCATTCTATACAAGAGTTGCTATCTGAATGTCATTAGTGGTCTTTGCATATTTGGGCGCTATGCTTCAAAGCTAGTTTACGTGAAACAATACATTGCAAGGGAATGAAGTTTATGGTAAATCTAGTGTTGGTACGACAAGCAAGCTATTTGCCTTTAGTGTAAGCCTTCACAATGCTAAGTCCCTTGGTATGTTTGTAGTTATATTTGGTAATGGACTTAGCCTTCTCTATAATTTCTTGGATTGAAAAAGGTTTGTCAATATTCTCTAACATGAGGTCTATACAATGGGTGGCACATGGGGTCCAGAATATACAGGGTGTCTCTCCAACAACAATTGTTCAACAACTGCAATGTTGGTAGCATTGCCATATCAACTTGGACGACATTTTCTAACCCCACCTCTATGATAACCGAATTAGTCAAATCACGAAGAAGTTCAACAATCCTTAGTGGCATCCATAGATTTAAGGAGCATGGTTCCCTTGGGGCAAGACACTAGAAAATCAAGCGGGGTTTTGTTTCTCCTATTTGTCCACACATCTAACATGATTGTGCATTAGTTTTTTCTCCATGATATGTGAATACCTTGCAGGACCTCTTCCACATCTTGAACTGCTTTGACCAACATGTCAGTGCCCAAGGCTATAAAGGTAGGGGCTTTGAAGCCCAATCCAACAATGGCAATCACTTTTCTATCTTGTTCATGAACATTTTTCATCCAGCACATTGCCATCCAAGGGTAGTTTGGAGCAGGTGTTGGGGAGCACCCTCGCTCAGAAGCCTGGAGATGGCATGCAGTGGGAGTGTCAGGGAGCACCCACCGGGTGTCACTCCCAAAGGCTGGGAGCACTCTGGGGAAGGTTTGGATGCTCACCGCCATTTTAGGTGCCGCCGGGACTCACGGAGCCTCGGAGTGCTCATGAGGATGCTCTGAGTTTGGGGTGCACTCCCAGCGTTCATGGATGCTCCTGTTGGCTGTTGACTGGGGGTCAACTCATGTGCCGTGAAGTATTCATCTATGTTGAGACATTATTGGTTCTACTTGGGTATCGATACTGACACAAGGAGTACATGTGAAATTTCAGCACCCTAGCGTGGGTTAATAATGTAATAAGTGCTGCATGGATCATAGTTGGAGTCAGAATTCTTGGGTGTTTCCATTGGAGTTCCTTTCATGGGGACTTTTTATCCGCAGGTTGTCGACTGGAACAAAACAAACACGACTTCCATTGAGGTTTTCCCTCCACAGGCTTTCTCCAGAGTGGTGGAAGGCGCTCCGATGGTCTCATTTCTTTGGTAACCTTTGTTAGGAATATTGTAAACGACCATGTGAGGCAGTTAATAGAAAGTTTCGCGTAATTTGGTTGAGTCTAGATAGGTTTTTAATTAAATTAAATTTTTAATAATTTAATTAATTAATTATTTTGAATATAATGGCTGTAAGCTGGATCTTTGGAGAAACTTGATATAGGAATTATTTGTTGCTCAAAAGAAGTAGATAACTTTACATGAACCCAGAGTTTGGAAACAGATGGGACTAAGTTACTATGTCTTAGTCCACTCAAAGTCGATCCCTAGGGCAAAACAACAATTTTAATTACTAAGATAACATTAGTAAAATGTCCAAAAATCATTGTAATTTAAGGTTAGTGAGTGGATATTAAGGTAGCAATGAGCAAAGTTAGACCCTCCTAACCACCAAATCCATCCTAACCTTTTCCCAACTTAAGTCAACCTCTTTACTCACTTTCTTAACCTTCTAAACCTTGCCCCTAAGGGGGAAAAACGACCCACCACTAACCAAATCCCTTGAAATCTTGCATGAGAAACTTGAAAGGACACTTCACACATGTGGAGCGCTCTCCTAGACATGCCAAAACCCTAACCCACCCAAAACCCTAACTCTAAGCCTAAACTAACCCTCCTTCAAGCTCACCCAGCTGCAAATGGCCCCCTTTTGATGGAGTTGATGCAACTCACCCCAAAATAACCACACCTTGCTATTTTAGCATTTGGAATACCTCCTCTCTCTTACCTAGATGCATTATGGGTGGTTTGCTATTCTATCTAAGGAGAAACACACCTCTGCACTCTTCAATGCATAGCTGACTGGCTTTGGGGCCTCCTCTTGGGTTGCTCTCTAGACTCAATCTAACACTTGGCATTCATCCAAGTCTCTTCTCTTGTCCTCTAGGGGTATAAAGAGGCCTCTCTCACTCTTTTCCTCACTAATCTTTGTGCTAAGATTATTATGCTGAAATTTCTTACACTTCCATCTTCTTGCTCTTGCCATTTTGCCATCCATTCATTGCTCTTGGGAGTCTAGTAGCAAACTGGTGAAACACACTACTCTCACTTTTTGGTAATGAGAAAAACTTTGGAGGATCATTGGTGCATTCTTGGTATTGCTTTATGCTCCATACATATGATGTGATATTGTTTACTTGTTGTTTGTATGTTATTGGTAGTAGATCTTTGGTAGGGTATTCTACTAGGGTAAACTAATTGAAGGGTAATTTCTTGGTAGTTTATGTTCATTTTTGACTAGCTTAGGATTGCAAGTATTTCTTTCCAAGCTTGTTTGAGATAACTATCTATTCCATATTTTCGTTGCTCTAAGTTTTGGGTCATCCCAAAGGTTTGATTGGGATAGCTATCGAAGAGGGTTCTACCCTTGAGGCTTTCTTACATTCCATATCTCTTTCTTTTGCCATTTAAATTTCTGCATCCATTTCCATATATTTTTCAGCTTGATTATTAGTCTTAGAGAGGTCAAAAATCACTTTTATACTTCATATTTGTTTGCCGGAAATTTCTGTGTAAAAGCAGAAATTTCTGTAACATCAACCCCAGTGTTTTCATGACATTTCAATGGCTTTGTTTTTTCTTGAGTTGGTGGCCGGATCTTAAGGTGCATCTTTAAACACCTAGGAGGCTTCCTAAACACTTCTTCTTGGTTTGGGTAACATTTCTCCTTCTCTTTCCTTCATTTAATTTTTAAATATTTCTCTCACTCTTTTGGGCCCTAAAATAAACCTAACTTAGATTAGTTTGTTTATACTTTAAATTAGTTTATTCTTTGTCAATAATATTGTTAGTTTAGTTTTACTTCAATCTCATTAAGTTGAGTGTAAAATCCGGCTACCCTCTTTGGCTAATATTGGAAGGCTTGCCACCACCTTGGCCATTGAAGTGGTGTTTTTCTTTTCAAAGTCTCATTTTGTTTTGCTTCTAAAATTAATCCTCATAAATATTAATAAATGTTAAGATAGTTCACACTGGTGGTATTTGTCTAGTCTCTTCATGTAGGGACATAAGACTCAATGCCACATTTTTAAATGAGATTCTTATCTTGGTAGTAATCTCCTTCTTAGGCACCTTGGGGAGTGTGCAGTAAGCCCAGCCAGCTTAAAGGGAAGTAACTTGTGTTGATCTACATGGCAGATGTTTAGAATACCTTATATTGTGATCATTGTCTTAAGTTTTATTTCCATTGAGTTTTTCGTTTTCACATGCTATTGTTTTCATGGTAAATGGTTTAGTAGCTTAGATGCTATCTTGAATGCTTTTTATCTATTTCATCTCCGGTAACCTTTGGCTTGGTAATGCATGTGATACCATGGTTTGGGTTTCCTTTCATTTTGCTAGAACTTCATCTCTCAAGCTTTCCTTTCATATGCTTAGCAAACACATGTGGATAATGGTTAGTTCTTAGATCCATTCTTGATAATCACTTGAGCTCACGTCTTGGTTTCTTTATGGTTTAAATATTCACGTCTCATCTTTCTTTTAAGCCACATGTGATATCATGATTATGTGTTAAATGTTCCATATGTTAAATATCTTAGAGCTCACGTCCTTGATCATGGTTAAGAAATCACTTCTTTGATGTTCATGTCTTAGGTTCATTTGTGGTTTAAGCACTCACTTATTTAAGCTCACGTCTTGGTTAATGGTTTAAGCATCCACATCTTAACTTTACTTTCAGCTACGTCTTACATGTGAATGGTTCAAGGTTAATGATCTAACATCGACTTTCCTTTCATGTGAAGATATGTTGATGATATAACATTATTACAATATTTTTCCCTCAGCGACATGTTAATGGTGATCCCGATTACACATAAACTCATTTTGATAATTTTTTCTCACGGCCATACGCTAAAAATGTAATTTTTAAGGGTCTAAAACTCATATAAAATACATCAACACACCCTAAAGACCCACCCAAGGGTCATAATAAATGGCACATTTTAGGGGCCTCATTCATCCATCATCCACCATCTAAAACGGGTTTGCGAGGAGACAGTCAAAGTGGCAGAGACCCGATCCTGATTTTAGTTAGAGTCCCTTCTTGACTACCTCTTACTTGTCGAGTGACCCTTGGAAGCTAGGGTAAAGACCTGGATTAACCTTACTATCTTGAGCTACTTAGAAGTGATCATTTGTGGGAGGAGGAAGCTTGAGGCACACACCTAGTTTAGGGGAAAGGGGAATAAAATAAATCAATCTTTAGAAACTCCTAAACACCTAGTTGCATAGATCACTCTTATGTTTTGGGGAAGTAGATGTATCGATAGGCAAACATCATTGGTGATAATCTTATCTTATTTATCTTATGTGCAACTTGATGGTCAATGTTTATTGTGTCAAGTGATTATTTGGTTAAATCATTTAAATATCTTGTTTGTTATTTGTGAGTCAAGAGAGTTTTGGGTATCCCACTTGGGAGGCATCACTTGCTTTGATGCTTGAGTGCTTTGTGTGATTGCCAGTGAAGCCCAGGTCCAATAGTGTAAGTGCTATTAGGGCATGCTTGGCTCTTGTTTGTCTCACTTACATTGGTGTATTTAATTTGTATGTCTTTGTATCTCTTGTACATGTTGTAAACTTTGTAACACTTTATAATTCTTTGTAAGTAAGGAAATTGTCTTGGTTTGGGGGTAGTTTAACTTGATTCATCGGTAAACTTTTTGTAATTGAACCACCCTCAAACATAGTTGACTAATTGCCCAACATCAGTAGCTAGTCCTTAGTTGACTTAGGGGAAAGGGTTGATTGACAGTTAGACTTGTACTTGCATTGTTGCTTGTCATCTAGGCTAGTTTTCCCCTTGGCCTTTAACCAGCTAAAATTAACTCCTAGAAACATTAACATTAAAATTAACTTGGTAACTAGGGACAACCCCCTTGGCTCCCTAGGAGTAAACCTAGAAGAAAGAGGTTCCAGTCAAGGTAGCAGTGTGGACTTGGAACTTATACATTGTGTCTCTGAGGGCACATTAAGTGAGTTGGACTTAACTCACGCTAACAAGTGTGCATTAGGACGACAGCATGGTAATGTTAAATTCTGAAAATAAAAGTTGACATTTCCTTTATCTTTAATTTTAAAAATGAAAGATGAGGATGCTCATCTATAGTACTGTACCTTTGGTGCTTTCAAGATGTTTGAGAGTGGTTCAACTTCATATGAACATCCTTATGGAAAAGTCAATTTCATATCCCAATTTCAAAATTCATGAGGAGACTTGAAAATGGGTTTTAGGTTCGGGGATTAATGTGATTGCATTATTTTCATTGGATTCTATCGCATATGAGGGTATGTGATTGGCATTTAATCATAGTTTTTAAAATTGGAACCGAACATCGAACTAGTCACCTATCAACTCTGACATCAAACTGAAACCGGATTGACTTGGACCGGTCTGATTTCAATGACTCGGTTCAATAAAAATACATTAAATAATTAAATTTTAATGAAAATTTGTATTTAAAACTTTCAAACCATGATTCAAACCATTAAGACAAAAATATGCACAAAGTTTATAAATATATACATGTAAGGGTGTATATATCAAAATATATGAGTGCAATACACACCCTTATTTAAATAAATACTGTCAGTTATTAAATTTGGCAGCTTTGACAGTCATTCTCCAATGAGGCCATATGGGCCACCAGAGGCTACCGAGGGAGATTTGGAGAATCAATCGGTCCTGTGAGGTATTGACAAAAACCAGGAGGAGCATTACAACCTCGGTGAGTCAAGATAAATCTAATCTACAAGAAGAATTAAGAGGAGCGATACAACCATGGTATAGATAGACTAAATTGCAAGAATCAGAGCGTGCAGTTGGTTGGACGGGACGGCAAGTCAAGACATCTAACAAAAGTTAGAGTTGAATAGAAGTACAGGCTAGAAACAAACAATCTTCACGATATTGCAAATGATACTTGTCTGTGAAATTAATTCGTTAGCGTATAGCACTATCCACCATAGAAGAAATTTGAATTACCATGTATGAAGTCCAAGTTGAATGAGTTATTAAACTCAAGTTGTAAAAGGTCAAGTTGAATGAGTCGATCAGAAGATGCGTCGGAAGCTTAAATTAACCTTTGAACAGAATTGGGCTACAGTCTTTTAGGGACTGCTTTAAGCACTTTTTCGTAAAGCGCTTAAAGGTACCTTTGAGATGCTTCCTGAAGCGCTTCGGTGTAGCAGAGAATGCCTTCAGGCTATTGTAAGTGTAAGCCATTACCCATCAAAATGTTTAGAGTTGGATGAGTGATTATATTTAAAAAAGGGATCAAACCGATAAGGTTCAAAGCCTGATCTAATGCCTGGAGGAAATTCCAAATGTTATATTCCAGCAAAAAGGGCTATCGTAATCTCCAACCAACACATATTTGAAGATGAATAGAGAAATGCGGAAAATCAATATGAACAATCAATTTCACATCGGGCTTGGGGTCGAAGGAAAGCACATTCGTATGGTTGAAATTTCATTAATTAGAATCCTTCTAATCAAGAAATAAAGATTTGCTCCAAGAAGAGATGATTCACAAAATACACAGTAAATCATTCACTGCATAACTCTGTTAACAAGAGATGTGAATGTCGCTTTATTAATCAATATTCCATTAGAGCAAGAATAAAAAGAGAATGGACAAATAGAAGAGCACAAGATGATCTTTGACTACAAAAGAATCATACATCCAGATATACAGAGTCTAAGAATTTACAAAATAGTAGCGGTCATCTTATATCGCTCAACCATAGGGGCATATGGCGTTGGAAGTGAGAGAATAGCATCCAAAATTGTCCTTGGGAGATTGGATCCCATCTCACTCCATTTGAGTTCTAGTCGCGGAGATGGGTGGCAACAATCAAAGAGACAAAAGATCAACAAGCACTTCAGTTTTTAGGAGTTTGTTGGAAGTCATTAATATATTGTTTCCACCTCATTGCATGGGGCCTTTGATGGAGCTAAATATTATGTGTAGGTGTCCCTTGAAATATAAATTATCCTTTATAATCCTTTCAAATCCTCCTTGAGTGGTGGCAACCTCCCAACAAGGTGAATATCAAGACCGTGACATGCATGAAGTGGAGTGGCGCATTTTGTAAAGCAGTTAGTAGCGCCACTTCTAGAGTCTAATATATCTCGAACCATGCTGAAAGGTAGAGGGATTTGTTATTTGGAATGTTATGAACAAAAGCCTCCTCTAGTTTTCAAAAATACTGTCTCAATTATTCTAGTCCAGTTTCAGTTAGGTATCAAAAGCAGCGAAGCGATCAAAAATAATTAGTGGTTTCTTGCTTGAGAATTTAGGTAGCCAAATTCCGGTAGTGCCAGCTTGTGTGTCACGAGTGGGTGGGTGAAAGTAAATCCGTGTTAGGTGTTTTTTGATGTTCTTGGAACCTTGTGAAGTGTTGTGTGGCGTGTTTGGCTGGTGTTCTTGAGATGTCGATTAATGCTGGAACTTGGAGATTGGGCATAACCCATTATAAATATAATTTTCCCCATTATATTCATTTGCCAAAATGAATATTGAAGGATTTATGCATTTGAGAGGACTTGGCAGTATTTGTGCTAACACCCGGGTTCGGTATGTTTGCAATTCACCAAGCCAATTTATCACATGATCAAATTTAAAGGTTCAGATCGGCCAATCATTGGAAAGGAGTGTATGGCTTGAATGGATAGCATGCTAGAGTAGATTAAAGACATTGGTGAGCCTAGAGATGTCAACATGTATAACCATATTCATGTAGAGTTGGAAAAACGGTGGGAAATGCTAGATATTCCACTACATGCCTTAGCCTTAGCATATGTGCTAACACCTAATTACTATCATGTATCATGGCTTGCATCACCAACACTAGTGGTGGGTCCAAGAAAAGAACACACCAAGATCAAAAGGTTCAAAGTACAGGTTATGACAGAAAAATTAGTCCAGGATAGAGGTAGTGTGAAGTTAGCAGCTAATCGGTTTAAACTTTATTGTTTGGACCTTCGGTCCTCATACTTCAGTGTAGATGGCCTATTTTGTAAACATAACTATTTGGTCATGACTCATGTTATTTTTGACAATTGTTGGATATCTGAATTCATTTCATAGTTTGTATGGTCTGCTTTCTGTTATATCAATGGCAAACTTAAAAATTTGTATGATGGTTTGTAAGTTTGTAATTGCTAGAATCTAGATGGTTGATGCTCGAATAGTTAATCATTGTTACTATGGATGCATTTCTATCTATATTTATGTTCAAATATGCATGTTTTCATATAATGCTGACTAATTTGTCTTTTCTGCATGTTTTTGAATATAAACTAATATATATATAAAAGCGCTTAGGACACCAGCTTCAAGGAATTTTGGAAAATGGCAACTGCAACTCCTTTGGTGCATTACTCAATGGTTAGACATATTATGTCTATTTTATTGATGATTACTTGAAGAAAATGGTGGTCCATTTGTAAAAGTGAAAAGTATTTTGGTAGTTCAAAGAATATTAAGCCTTATTGAAAAGTAGAGCGGAAACTACCTTGGAGACATAGAACAAACAATGGATGAGATTTTGAATCTCTCAAGTTTAGTTTCGCAGAGGCGAGGAGTCAAAGAGGAAGGCAGTTGAAAAAGTGCCATAAACTGGGCAATGGGAAAAACCTTGATAATTGTAGGGCATCCGAAAGCCATGAGGTTTGACGGGATCATAAAATTCTTTGTAGGCGGGAATCTCTCTTAGGTGTATATTGAGCAATGTGTCCATGCTATCTTGAAGGACAAGACTCCTAAAGGGTCTTCTCAGGGATCAAACCTAAAATAGGGCATCTAAGGACAGTGCCTCTAATTGTCCAGAGAAGGAAAAGAGGACAAAAGATGGAACCACCGGGCAAGAAAGGGGGTTTTGTGGGATACAGCGATATCTCCAAGGCTTATAGGATATATATACTAGGTCAGAGGCAGATAGAGGTAAGATGTGACTTTCCATGAGGAAGCACATACAAGAAATCCCATGAAGCTTCATGGGTTTCATGGTTCAAACCCAGCTGCCTACTACAGAAAATGAGAGTCCAGGATGATCAGGAGGGAGGAACCTCATGAAGGGTCAAGTGATGAGTCCCTAGAACCTGTTGAAGTGTTAAAAAGAACTCTTGAAGAACCTCAGCCAAAAGGAAGCCAGGGTTTATTAAAAGTATAGTCTTGAGGGCAGAAAGATAGGCTGCTCCCAGGAACTTTTAGAAAGAGGAGGAGTAAGAGGCCTCATAGGTATGCAGGCTATGTTGCAGCGATGAGGCAAGTGATGCTGAACCTTCTTCATTTGAAAAAGTAGATAAATTAAAAGTATGGAAGGATACCATGCCCAAGGGAATTCAAGTCTATTCTAAAGAACAATATTTGGGACATTACCCAAGGTAAGGACAAATCAATAGATCTCTTTAGTGGTCAGATGTATCACAATAGGTAGGTGTCTGGAAAAAGTTCAAAGCAAGATTTGTAATTCACTTAGGAATTATTCTAATAGGGACTTTTGGCGAATGCCTCATTTGAGTTATTATTGCATTAAGCAGTTCTTGGTTGGAAGTTACATTAGATGGATGTAAAAACAACATTCTTGAATGGAAATATTGAATAGGAGGTATTTGTGGAACAAGAATATGGTTTTGTATTGCATAACAATGACACTCATGTATGCAATCTAAAGAAGGATTTGTATGGTCTTGGCGGGGCTCCCGAGGAGTTTGGTGTGATGCAGGTTGATGAGCTTAGCCAAGAAACTGGGATTTGAAAAAGTAGCTACGTTGATGCAGTCTGTACTTCAAGGTAAAAGGAACCTACGGTATGCTGTCACCTTATGTGATGATCTCTTCGGCAGGAGATGAAAGGCTAATACTTTGGTGTAAGAGGGAGCTAATCTCGAAATTTGAGATGAAAGACTTAAGCCTGATACATTATTTCTTATGTCCTGAAGATTGGCAGAGCCCAGAGAAGATACTCCTTAACCAAGGGAAGCATGCAGTAGAAATACTAAAGAGGTTTGGTATGATGGATTGTGAATACATGTCTACTCCGATGATTACAAACCTAAGGAAGCTACATGATTTTAATCTGAGTTGGATTTAGTGGATCCACACTATGTATAGAAGCGATTGATTAGATCATTAGTGTATATGATCCATACCCGAGCCTAGACATATATTGCTGATGATACAATAAGTGGGTTTGTAGTTGAACCCGAGATAGAGAACACAGGGTGGCGACAAAACACATCTTGAGATATGGGAGGACCATGCTTATAGTGCGAGATATACATCGATGAGAGTTATTACGCATAGGTATCTGGGTGTACCTGGGGCGGGAAGCCTAGTGGATCGAAAAAAGTACTTCCGGATACTGCATCAGTTTAGGATCCACTATGATTTCTTAGTCAGGAAATAGGGTCATTACCGCAGTATAGCAGTGAGAGTACATTACAACAAAGTGATGCTAGCAAGGAAATGATATAGCTCAAAAAATTGGTTTAGGTTGTTGTTTGGTGACAAATTTCGAAACAGCAAATAGTTCCTTGTGATAATCAAAGTTATAAAAGTGTGAAGAACTTGGTATTTCCTGACAGTCAAAACATATTGACATGAAATTACCAGCATCTGAGACTTGGTCGGAGAAAAGCTGTAAAGATGCGATTACATAGCCACGAGCAGCATGTGGTGATATCGACAAGCCGGTACCGTGAAGAGACGGTTATTGCAAGCTGAGGGGCAGCTTAATTGTGGTGATAATGAGCTCTCCCTCGTTAATTAGGGTGTTAAATTTAGCGATGTCGTGATCATTCTCAATGAAGGTCTATGGGTACCACGGGGGCTATGAAGTTGCAGTCAGGCGGTGCCCGGTGACTAGAAAGCCGGAGATGTACAACTGCGTTCGGTAGAAGTCCAGGTTGAGCGAGGATGCTATGTGATCTTGTGAGAGTCAGATGTAAGTCTATGTCTGAAAGTCGGAGATGTACCTGACCTCTATGAGCATAGGCAGGTCAGTTGCGAGAGTGGGGCGTATAGGCATAGATGGGTGCGTGCAAAGTCAGGAGACACAACCTTTGGCCGAGGCCTAATTAAAAGCCTTGTGGGCCAAGGCAAGGTCAGGGCATCTGGCAAGTTGGGTTGAGGCGATGAAAATTCCTATGAGCTAGAAACAAACGAAATACTACGATTTTGCAAATGATGTAAATGTATTGATCTAGTGCATTGCTTGCATTAACTATCCACCATGAAAAATTTGAATTACCATGTATATAAGAGTCAAGTTGAATGAGTTGTTAAACTCAAGTTATAAAAGGTCAAGTTGTAAAAGTCGAGTTGCATGAAGTTGCATAGTTTCATAAATTTGCATAAAGTTGCATCAGTTGCACATAGTTGCATAAGTTGCATGGTAGCATAAAGTTGCATAAAAGTTGCATAGTTGCATATTGCATGCATGACATACATTGCATACATCTTGACAAGTTAGGCCAAGTCTCTTGTCCAAAGATCTATTTCAAACAAGTTAGTTTGGAAAAGCATTACAAAGCAAGTTTCTAATTGAGCCTCTTCCTACTCTCCTCCTTTATGACGAGGTCGACCCCTCATTCTACACACAAGTTATGGTGTGAGGGAGAAAGAGTAGAAGGCTGTGAGGGCTGGTATACAGAGCTGACATATATCAGTCTTAGAAGGCAGTGCATCGACCTAAAAGAAGGAAGCAAGTATTGTTACAGTGCTGGCAATACATATTAGTCTTAGAAGGCAGCACATATCAGTATTAGAAAGCAGCGCACATCAGTCTTAGAAAGGCAGCAAAAGTATCCAGTCCAGAAAGGGCAGCACCTAGGCGGCATGGCTTCTCCCAAAGTGCTGGTACATTTTAGTAGAGAAAGGACAACAAGGTGTTGTTGTGTTTACAGGTCTTACAGTCAGGTCTAAGTCGTCTTGGCAAGCTATTTTAAGAGCAGATTTTTTTCATGGTGGATGTTTGTAAGTAATCATACATTATCTTTGCAATAAAATGAGATTGTTTCTTAGGTTTTCTCCTATATAGGGTTTCCTAGAAATATGTGTTGTGAATTTTCATGAAATACAAGTTGCTGTTCTGGACATGGTACAGTAGTAGTAGGAGAAATTAAAAGAACATATCAACAATTTAAAATCAAGAAGCCCATGAATTTAGCATCATTGGGGCTCTAAATGGCCTCTACAGTCCACTTAGTGCCAAGTAGCCCCTCGCTGGCCACTGAATACAAGAGATTCCCTATATTGGTCCTTACAAGCTGGCCACTGAATGCAAGTTTCCTATGTTGGTCCTTGCAATTCCTGAAGCAGAGAAGCCTCTGGAAGAACAACAACAAAAGAATGATGGTTGGGAATTCACTGTTCCCAAGCCCGAACCGCTAGCCAAAGGCTAGGAAGGGCCATCTAACAATGATAAAGATGACCAGCCCCCTGCATCTGTAATGGTTCCTGCGGCTGCAATTTTTTTATGTTTTTATGATTATTAATTATGGACTTTGGTTCCAGTGGTCACTAGCATGGCAAATTAATGTTTTTGGACTTGGATATTCTTTGGTTCCTCATGTTTAAAGTAGACAATTACCATACCAACTCATTTGAGGAGGATATTTGAAATTTCATAAGCCATTTAAAATTTCATTTTCGGGTTTTACCAGAAACTTGAAATTTCATATTCTTCCTTCTTACCCGATGATAAGCCCATTCTCATTGAGGATGAGCTCTACAAGGTCTCCATAGCGCTAACTGGCTAACGATGTTAAATAAATCTGTCATTATCAACTATAATAGTTTCATTGTGCTCATCCCAGCTGGAACCTCATGTTTGATATCGACTGGTTTGATATCGAACCGGATTCAAACCGGTCGGTTTGACAGGTTTGATATCGAACCGGATTCAATCCGGCCAGTTCGATACCAAACTGGGCATTGGGCTGGGTCAATTCAGTCACCTATCAACTTGGTTGGTTTGGCGGTTTGATAACGACCCGGTCTGGTTTTAAAAACTAGGCATTTAATCAAGAACACCAAGCCCTTTATGTACCCCAATGTTGTTGGTGTTGATTGTTAAACTCCTTTGTCATGGCCTTAGTAAAAATGTACCCTTCACTCAAATCAAAATCATTGATTAGGCATGTTAAACTTTTTCTACCATATTTTAAGGCTAGGGTCAGGTAGTTTCATCAAAATTAGGTGGTGTCAACTGAAGTCCCTAGAGGATCGAGGTAGAGGCAAAGGCTAGACAAGAGGCAATAGATGAAGGATGATACTAATTATGTGGATCCCAATATAAACGATGGTGGAACATTGCTTGTCATTTAAATGTTCTTGCTCATTTATTCATAATGCTTTCTTTCAAAGTTTCAATATAATCATTATTGTACTATGGATGACATTTCTAACTTCATAATAATGTAGTGATAAGTATTCTTACACTCTGCTCCCGCTCCCTCTCTGCTTTGTGCTGTGGCAACTCTGGCCTGGAAGCCAGGTCTAGTATGGGGTGCAAAGAAGGCATGCACATTACTCCCACTGGTGATAGGAATGTGGACGGGGTTCCATCTTCCACTGTTTCTACTAACATGACTGCCATTCACCGGAGTCACACTTGTGCCCCAGCTGGCCCTGCTGGTGAAAAACTCAGGTCTGGTTTTTAACAATGGCACTCCATCTCCCCTCAAGTTTCAATCCTCAAATCAGCCTCGGAAATTTGTAGCAGTCTTGCCCTAGTAGAGGTAGCCTGTAGGTTTATGATGTTGTACCCTAGCTTCCTCCATGATGCCCTAGGTTTCACTGTGCAAATGCTGGAAACTTTGGTGCAAGCCCTACTGAGTGCTTTGAAATCAGTCAGAAACCAGAGTGAGAATGTGGGCGGAGAATGGCCTTTTTGGTCCTTTATACTATATAGAGATGGGCAAGTGTCTGACCTGGTCAGATCTGTTTGGGTCTGATGGGGTCAAATCGGAGTTGGTTGGCTCAGATTGGCTCCAGCTGGCTCTGGTCGAGTCTGGCCTGGTCTGTTTTGACTCAACCTCTTCTTGAGGATGGGCCCTTTCAACCTGGCGAGTATGGGTTGACTTGGCTGAGTCCTGTTATCATGGTTTTTATCTGAGTATTCTAATTGCGATGAAGCATTACAAAATCCATCCTTTTCATCATGTGTGTGCTATCATTTCTTTCTGGGGTCCTTGGCTGCTGCCCTGCACTTCCAAAATAAAAGCCGTATAGATTAGAGGGTGATGTGCAGTTAGTTTTATTGCCGGATCCCCATAGACTTGGTTTGCAGAACTGCTAGTTTTGTTTATTCCAGCATTAATTAACATATTATTGTGCTGAAAGGCGCTAGATCTACAGTCCAGTATGATAGAGATGTTGTTACGTATGTGGGTAACACTTACATCATCATATGTCGGCATTAAAAAAATAGAATTCTTACAACAAATAAAAATAGTAATACTATATGTTAGCGAAATATATATGCAAAGGAAAATAAAAATATCTCTACACCAAATATAAAAACTGTTATATGTCTCTTGACAATCATCAAATATGTATTTTGACATATTCATATCTGCATGTGTTTTGAGTTCTGAGTTACACTGAGTTGAGAGAGACTACAACAAGCCTAGATCCATCTTAAATGATAAAAAAATTTACAGATCAAAGGATTTGATCCCTTTTGGCTCTTGATAGATCCAGGGTTAACATGGATCTACACTGGTTATACAACAGGCATTTCATAGCAAAATTTGTCTCTGGCTGCATTGTGTTTAATCATCTATCTGGATGGCACCTTTCTCCTTGTTTCCAGAACTATCCTTCCCATTACCAACATCCTTCCCTTTTCCCTTACAGTCCATTACTGGGCATCCTTCCAAGCTCTGTTTCAGCTGCAAAATGTCCTTTGTTTTTATCAACTCTCTCGGATAGTTGGGTCAGGAATTCAAGCTGATAATCCAGTCTTAGGTCAAACTCTTCTTTCCTTTAATTTTCATTCTCCTCCTTTCCTAGCCTATCCTTGAATATGATAGTCAAGGCTGTATGATGCTGGCTGTGCTTCAATTATTTTGAGTCAAATTCATCACTACCCGGCCAATATTTTCTGGATGTGATGGTCTACATCCATTGTTCCCTCGTAAGGACTTGAGTGGCCCCTGGTGTGGTTTGGGTCTTTTGGAAATGTTCTCTGTCTGGGCTCCTTGGCTGCTGCTGCCCTCCACTTCCAAAATAAAAGCTGTATAATTAGAGGGTGATGTGCAGTTAGTTTTATTGCTGGTTCCCCACAGACTTGGTTTGCAAAACTGCTAGCTTTGTTTATTCCAGCATATATATTATTGAGCTGAAAGGCGCTAGATCTACATTCCAGTATGATAGAGATGTTGTTACATACGTTGGTAACACTTACATCATTGTATGTCGGCTTCAAAAAAATAGACTACTTATAACAAATAATAATAGTAATACTATATGTTAGCGAAAAATATATTCAAATGAATAGAAATATCTCCATCAAACATAAAAACTGCTATATATAGCTTGACAATCATCGAATGTATATTTTCACAAATCCATATCTGCATAAGTTTTGAGTTCCGAGTTTCACTGATTTGAGTGAGACTACAACAAGCCTAGATCCATCTTAAATGATCAAAAAATTTACAGATCAAAGGATTTGATCCCTTTTGGCACTCGATAGATCCAGGGTTAACATGGATCTATGCTGGCAGCTGGTTATAAAACAGGCATTTCATATCAAATTTTTTCTTTCTGGCTGCATTGTGTTTAATCATCTATTTGGATGGCACCTTTCTCCTTGTTTCCAGAACCATCCTTCCCTTTTCCCTTGCAGTCCTCCATTACCGGGCATCCTTCCGACCTCTGTTTCAGCTGCAAACTGTCCTTTGCTTTTATCAACTCTCTTGGATAGTTGGGTCAGGAATCCAAGCATATAATTCTGTCTTAGGTCAAACTCTTCTTTCCATTAATTTTCATTCTACTTCTTTCCTAGCCTATCCTTGAACCTGATAGTCAAGGCTGTATGATGCTGGCTGTGCTTCAATTGCTTTGAGTCAAATTCGTCACTACCTGGCCAACATTTTCTGGATGTTACGGTCTACATCCATCTATGCTGGTTATACGACAGGCATTTCATAGCAAAATTTGTTTCTCTGGCTGCATTGTGTTTAATCATCTATCTGG
The DNA here is from genome assembly GCA_010110895.2 of Picea sitchensis. Taxonomy (NCBI): domain Eukaryota; kingdom Viridiplantae; phylum Streptophyta; class Pinopsida; order Pinales; family Pinaceae; genus Picea; species Picea sitchensis. Next base: position 1,982 of record SNQJ01S0043419.1, on the reverse strand, counting down.
ATGGCACCTTTCTCCTTGTTTCTAGAACTATCCTTCCCATTACCAACATCCTTCCATTTTCCCTTGCAGTCCTTCATTACTGGGCATCCTTCGCAGCTCTGTTTCAGCTGCAAAATGTCCTTTGTTTTTATCAACTCTCTTGGATAATTGGGTCAGGAATGAAAGCATATAATCCAGTCTTAGGTCAAACTCTTCTTTCCTTTAATTTTCATTCTCCTCCTTTCCTAGCCTATCCTTGAATCTGATAGTCAAGGCTGTATGACGCTTGCCGTGCTTCAGTTATTTTGAGTCAAATTCTTCACTACCTGGCCAATATTTTCTGGATGTGATGGTCTACATCCATTGTTCCCTTGTAAGGACTCGAGTGGCACCTGGTGTGCTTTGGGTCTTTTGGAAATGTTCTGTCTGGGCTCCTTGGCTGCTGCCCTGCACTTCCAAAATAAAAGCTGTATAATTAGAGGGTGATGTACAGTTAGTTTTATTGCTGGTTCCCCATAGACTTGGTTTGAAAAACAGCTAGCTTTGTTTATTCCAGCATAGATATTATTGCGCTGAAAGGCGCTGGATCTACAGTCCAGTATGATATAGATATTGTTACGTACGTTGGTAACACTTACATCATCGTATGTTGGCTTCAAAAAAATAGAATACTTAACAAATAATAATAGTAATACTATATGTTAACGAAATATATATTCCAATGAAAATAGAAATATCTCCACCAAATATAAAAACTGCTATATATAGCTTGACAATCATCACATGTATTATTTCACATATCCATATCTGCATAAGTTTTGAGTTCTGAGTTTCACTGAGTCAAGTGACACTACAACAAGCCTAGATCCATCTTAAATGATAAAAAAATTTACAGCTCAAAGGATTTGATCCCTTTTGGCACTTGATAGATCCACGGTTAACATGGATCTACGCTGGTTATACAATAGGCATTTCATATCAAAACTTGTCTCTCTGGCTGCATTGTGTTTAATCGTCTATCTGGATGACACCTTTCTCCTTGTTTCCAGAACCGTCCTTCCCATTACCAACATCCTTCCCTTTTCCCTTGCAGTCCTCCATTACTGAGCATCCTTGACCTCTGTTTCAGCTGCAAAATTTCCTTTGCTTTTATCAACTCTCTTGGATAGTTGGGTCAGGAATTCAAATATATCATCCAGTCTTTAGGTCAAACTCTTCTTTCCATTAATTTTCATTCTCCTCCTTTCCTAGCCTATCCTTGAACCTGATAGTCAAGGGCCAAGGCTGTATGATGCTGGCTGTGCTTCAATTGTTTTGAGTCAAATTCTTCACTACCTGGCCCATATTTTCTGGATGTTACGGTCTACATCCATCTACGCTGGTTATACAACAGGCATTTCATAGCAAAATTTATCTCTCTGGCTGCATTGTGTTTAATCATCTATCTGGATGGCACCTTTCTCCTTGTTTCCAGAACTATCCTTCCCATTACCAACATCCTTCCCTTTTCCCTTGCAGTCCTTCATTACTGGGAATCCTTCCGAGCTCTGTTTCAGCTGCAAAAAGTCCTTTGTTTTTATCAACGCTCTTGGATAATCAGGTCAGGAATTAAAGCATATAATCCAGTCTTAGGTCAAACTCTTCTTTCCTTTAATTTTCATTCTCCTCCTTTCCTAGCCTATCCTTGAATCTGATAATCAAGGCTGTATGATGCTGGCTGTGCTTCAATTATTTTGAGTCAAATTCTTCACTACTTGGCCAATATTTTCTGGATGTGATGTTCTACATCCATTGTTCTCTTGTAAGGACTCGAGTTGCCCCTGTTGTGCTTTGGGTATTTTGGAAATGTTTTCTGTCTGGGTTCCTTGGCTGCTGCTGCCCTGCACTTCCAAAGTAAAAGCTGTATAATTAGAGGGTGATGTGCTGTTAGTTTTATTGCTGTCTCCCCATAGACTTGGTTTGCAAAACTGCTAGCTTTGTTTATTCCAGTACATATATTATTG
>SNQJ01S0043418.1:112571-123346 GCA_010110895.2 Picea sitchensis | reverse complement strand
ATAAGACAATGAATGTATGGATAAGGAAATAAATGAGGAGGAAAGGGTCGGTGAAGGAGGGATATGAGGGGAGGAGGCTTACGGAAGGAGGGGGGATTTTTGGAGGGTTCTCTTGGATTTTCTAGTTGAGAGTTTGAGTTCTGTAGTTGGGGAAGGATCATTACGGGGGGGCACCGATTTGCTGGGGTTTTTGGGCACGGGGGCTAGGATATCCATATGGTATCCTGGAGCTAGGAAGCTGGATAGGCTGCTCCTAGATGGCAAGGAGGAAACACGGTTTGGGTAGAGTTGATTAGCACATCAAGAAGAAGCAAGGCAACAACAAGGTAGCAGGGGGAAGGGACAATCATATCGGCAAAAATTAGCATCAGAAGCAGGTAATTTGTTATGAAAGTGCTAAGTTTTTTTTTTTGTTTTTTGCTGTAGTTAAATATTAATCTCTGCTAAATATTTTGTATATGCTGGTGATTAATTTATTTGTGTGATAAAAATGATTTATATAAAAATTACTATTTACAGGCACTACAGTGAGAATATAGTTGAAAGAAAAGGAAGAAAATTGTGAGATGCTAGAAGCTGAAATCGTTTCCTTAAGAACAGAACTAGAGAAAAAAATTGATCAATTGAATATAAGCTTGCTTTTTTAAAAGAGTACTAATATATTAGATAATATTCTCAATTTTTAAAGGTCACCATTCATCAATACAACTCTCGACTATGACGATAAAAAAAAAAACATCGAGGGAGATGCAAACATTAAATTCACAAAGCCATCAAAAAAAGAAAATGAAGAAAATCCTGAAAGCTATGATAATATTTTCAAAGGCTCCATGAACAATGAAATCAACATCCTGAAAGGAAATGATGACCAGAATAAACTTGATTCTTCTCAGAAGAACAACAAGAATGAGTTGATAAGAGTTGTTCCACCACGAAGACCCTTCACAAACCGATACCTCTTTCTTGGATATTGTTTTTCTTGCAATAATTTTTGTCATAAACAAATAGATTGTAGAGCTTATGAAAGAAGTGATCATGTGAGAGATAGAAATATAGGTTCTTACAAAACCTCAAAGGATTATTATATGAGAAACAAAACCAAAATTTCTCATGGCTTTGCAAACAAAAAATACAATTCATTTGCTCCCCTACTTGAAACTAAATGTTATAAGTGCAATAACTATGGTCACATAGCATACGACTATAGAAAAAACATGATAAAGTCTCCTAAACAAAAACAGGAAGATGATTTCCTTACCGGGCATAGTGAATAATACACTAGAGTGTGGAAAAGAAAGCAAGAGTAACTAAAGAAAGAAGAATGCAGAATTGCACTTCATTATCAAAATGAAGGGAACCAATGGTACATTAACAATGGATATTCAAAACACATGACGGAGGACCAAATCAAGTTTATCACGTTGAAGGAAGAAAAATGAGGCAATATTACTTTTGGAGATAAGGCTTTTGCAAGGATAGTTGGAAAAGGTATTGTTAGTCTTGATAATGGAAAAAATAAGACACATAATGTATTATATGTTGAAGGGTTAAAGAATAATATTCTAAGTGTCATCCAAATGTGTGATCAAGGTTACTATCTCACATTTAATTCTAAAGGGTGTGAGATAAGGAAAGCAACGTCAGGAAGATTAGTGGAAAATGCAAACAAAACCTCAAGAGATGTCTACGTACTCGATAAAGTCAAAGGAGAAAAATGTTGTATGGGCGTGATATATTCTTCATATTGTTAGTAAAGAGAAGCACAATATTAGTGGGATTATCTCTTTTCCATTAATGTCAATGGGGGAGAGGTTACATACATAGGAAGAATTGCAGACATAAGGAAATTTTTCAAATGGGGGGAGTATCAAAATTGGCTAAGGGTTGGCATAAATGACAAAGGAGGAGATTGTTGGAAATATTGTTTTCATTAATTTAAAATATAGGGGGAGCCTAAAAAATGTCCAAGATAAATATTACAAGCCTACAAATGTCCAAGATTAATATTGCAAGATGGATATTGCTGAAAGTATTATTTGTGGTCAATTTGGATACCCTATATTTGAAGGATTTTTTACCCTACTTAACTAACTCAAATGGGAGCACAATTTACATCGTTGGAAATATTATTTTGAGACCTTTCCAATGGTATATGGAAGTCCCTCTAACTCCCTAGGAATGGGGAGATATGAATTTTTCTATTCGACAACCGAGCTAAAAAATTGAGGTTGGCTCAACATGTCTTTTGGGGACATAATTTCTATAAATATAGGATTGAATTTTTATTTTTTAGTACAAACAAGAAAGAGATCAAGTATAAGGTGCACTAAAGGTGTTGGGGTGTTTTTCTAGTGTGCAAAAGAAGTCTAAAGGATTCTCTTAAGGTCTTTCTTATTCTCAAGGTATGTTATAAGGTTGTGATGTTGCCATGAGGTTGTGATGTCACTGTATGAACTTCTATGAGGTTTTGAAGTTATTGTGAGTGAATTTTACTGTCAATAGATGTTATGTTCAGTGCATATGATTGTCAATGGATGTTTTTGGATTATTTACTAATACTGAGACTCTCGGGAAGTGAATCAGTATAAGACACTTTTCACCACTTTTAATCACAATATGTAAGCATTTAAGATATCAAAAAGTTATCACTTATTATGACATTCAATATATGTTGTAGGTGAAACCCCCTGCGGACAAGTGGATTCCCTCTTGGTCTCTAAACTCCTAAGGACAAGACAGAAGGTGCTTAACATGGACACTAAATTCCTTTTAGATCTAATCAAGCTAATGAAAGAAAGAGAAGGAGAAAGATATGTACCTTATGAACAACGTTTGTCCTTGCAAAGTCTAGGCTGAGCTTCGATCTTGAGGTCCTGCAAAACAAAAAAAGATACAATGGACTTCCTACTCTAGTGAGATTAGCTCAATCATAGATCCATATACTGCAAACAAACTTATATGGAACAAGTACAAGTTTGAAAGAAACAAGCCAAGCATTGATTGTATTAATGAGAACAAGTAAAAGTACTTACAATCCTTTAAATGAAGGTGCAATAGCCTCTTCCATTTCTCCTTGTCCAACCCCTTTGATCAATCAATCTCCACTGATGGCTTTGATGGCATCTCACTCATGAGATCATAATTTTGATGTGATTCTCCCACTTCATTCTCTGTCAATACCACTTATAGGATCATAAGTCTGGTATCAATCTCAATTTTCCATTCTCAAGACCTTCTTATGAGATCATAAGTTAGGTATAATTGTCAATCTTCCTTGTGCCTTTCACCATGAGAAGGCCTCCTTATATAACCTTGGAGAGGTCCAACCACTTGAGATATATTTGGGATGAGTTGAGGATTCCTCTCCTTTAGTTGAGGATCTCCCCTAGGATCATGCCTCGAACATCAATTCGAATCCAATTACCTTTAGGATTTGGGGGATTCTTCCCTAATTCGCCTCAACAAACCAAGAATTTTCTCAAAAGAGGGTAGCGCTCCCCCAAAGGGGTGCAAAGGGTACTCAAACACTTCCCAGAGAGGCTCAGTGTGTGCCAGCGCTCCCTAACAATGGGTAGGAGAGCGCTCCTCTCCAAAAGTAATTTTTTTTATGGTTTTTCCAATGGCAAAGGGCTTGTACTTCTTGCCAAGTGATTTTCCTTCTTCCAAAATATCCTTTGAGGTGTCTTAAGTGTATTTGTGATGTCGATAGGGGCATGACATACGCAAGATGGAATCATACTGTTTGTGACACTTGCAACACTTATAGTCAAGATGCGACACTTGCGGACAAGATGCGACACTTACAACACTCGTAATGACGACACTTGTGACACTATCAAAGTGAGTAATTTTGAGGTGTATCAGATTTCCCCCCAAAGTATGAAGTTAGAATATGATGATGACTGAAGTACTTTTTATAATTTTTTGAGCAAGGGTATGGACGCAGAGAAACCAAAAAAATCTACACACAACCATCAAACAAATATTATGACATGTTTCAAAACCCAAGGCAGGCATACCTATGCTTGAGTGATAAAGACGTTTTAGGTATGGTCACCATAAAATACACTGCAGATCCATAATTATATTGAAAAAAGGTATAGCCATTGAAGATACACTATGGATATATACTCTTATGACCTTAACTGATCGTAGCCATGAAGAATACACAATGGATTTATGAGAGGACAAGACATAGCCACAACCAATACAAACTGGATCTATGTAACAATATATGTGTCATAGTTCAAAATAACTCCTTTGCAACCTAGGAAAAGTACATATAAGAGTGAAAACTCAACCCAGGGTCTTCTTACTGATCTTGATGTAGTTCAAAAATAACCATGTGAATAGATGTCTTGATGTCGAACATGGCAGAAACCACTTGATTACCGATCAATGATGTAAACTGTTAATAAGCGTGAGGGAGATCACCATTGATGTTAATGATTCCCAAGATACTCTAGTACATTCTGACAAATGTGAATGAATGAGATGAAGTCGAACATTCATGGAATCATCTGATCAGAGGTCAATGATGTAAACCCACTGTCGGACATGAGGAGGTCTGCCATTGAGGCATGCAGGTCACAAGGTAATAACTGGTTTCTAAGTCTAGCTCCTGGATAATGTGTTGAAGTCGAAAGGAATAGACTCGTTGAAGGAGGGCCTTGATGTATCCCCCATAAACAACACGAAACAGACACAGAGATGTAATTGGTAGATCAAATGAACATGGACTGACATGGATAGTGAAATAGGATACTTGTGATGGTTGACTCTCAAGGTAGATACTTCCCTTGAACACTGAGGCACAACAGTAGAAACTTGACATGGACCAAAACTTTGATGATGCAGTGGATGCTGTGACTTTCGTTAGGAGACCCAAAGAAGTAAAAGAAACTCATAGGATTGGCTCAGTGCAGAGGTTCAGCAGATTAAAATGCGTGCAAAGACAAAGTGTCGTGTTCAAGGGCGACCATAAGAGTTACTGGTAGTGTTCTCAAAAAATTGCTTGGCTTGTTTCTTTCAATTTTTCCCCCATCTAGATAGACAAGTACCTCTTTTTAATTTAACGAGCTCGAGGAGGCTAACACATGCTCGATATGACTCACCTTCGGTAAGTCTCTCTTCCTTTGTTTAACGAACTGGAAGAAGTAAGGGTTCGATCCTATATGGGCCCTTCAATGTGTTGACACTCAAAACTGAAATGGGTTGCATGCAAATCAATCCCGAGGCAACCTCGAACCACTTTGGATTGGAAGATGCCCCTCCCAACCTGAGAGGCATCTCTCGAATAATGTCACAAAATAATCTTCAGTAAGCGTAAAGAGGTGGGCAGATTTATGGGTAAATGATGGTCTGGGATTTTTAGAGTTTGGGGGTTAAACCAGGGAAATGGTCCATTGGGCATGGAGTCAAGTGAAAACCGAGGAAAGGAGATAATATCAGTGATCATATAACTTGCGGAAAGTGAGGCAAAGTAAGTCTATCTTTCAGCAATTTGATAATCATGATGCGGTAGCAGAAAAAGGAAAGGAAAGGCCGATGTAGCAGAGAATATATGTAGAATTATGGAAGTGTAGACTGGTCTTACACCCGCTGATAGATGGTACAGAGGAAAAACAGTAAACAATTACAGAAAACCAAAATTCATTCGTTATAGTAGTGGTCATACTAAATTATAACGAAGCACATCAGTTAGGAAGATGAAATGAACTGAATATGAGATATAAGAAAACAAACTTGTAACATAGTCGTGACGGAATAAAGAAGAAATAAACAATATGATAATGACAATATCAACTGTGGGTAAGGAACCTATAAATGAGTTCCAAACAATTTTAACACAGCTGAAATAAGGAAGAACATACTGAACGAATTGACCGTGATGAATCTCAAAGTCTCAAGTAAATACATCATCTATATTATTCCAATCTGGCTTACAAAATAACTCAGCATACAAAGGAACCCCTCTTCAAAAGAGGTTTTCCCCAGCTTGCCCCCGCGCCCCTCTTTCTATTACATACATCAGTCTTCTTAAAAAGAAAAACAAAACTCTTTGTGTTCTGGAACGGTTTGTCTTCTCCGGACTGTGCGACTGCCAGATGCGCTGCCAGCTTCATTAAACCATTGCTAAGCCTTGACAAGTGGACAGAATGATCCCTTTGTATGATTTGATTTTAATGTTAGGTGTCATCGCTGGTACTCCCCAATTAATCAACTAAATAAAATTCCATCCACGGCAACACCCAAGCAACCAGATCTCCTTGTTGGCACTTTTGGAATAGGTTTCCATAAATCAGACTCGGGAATGTACTCGATGGCTTCCCTGCAAAGACTGGCATTTCAGAGAGGTTACAGTTCGGCTAATTTTGGAAAAGGCATTCGTTATACATAGAACTTTCTATGCTCGGACAGATGGTGTGTTTCTGGTCTTCACGTGGATTTTGTCTTTGGATCTTGTTTGAGTCATAACATTCGACGCAAGGTGTGGCTTAAACAATCGATTCATTTTTTTCCACCTATAGCATAACCTCATAGAAATTCTAAGTGGCTTATGTCTGTAATTTGGGCCAAGCCTGTGGCACTGTGTGTCTGCATATGCAAACGTTCGAGTCTGAAACATTTTATTGTTGGTATAGTATATGCTAGGAATGATGGCACCAGGATTGAATGCCAAAATTTCGTTCTCATTGAAGAAGTTGTCAATATTCTTGTTCAAAACCAACCAACCTACAGGCTGTAAGGGAAATAGATCCTCAGGCCAAATCTTAGTATCATCGAGAGGATTGAAGTCCAACTTATCCTCATGTATTCCCAATTTTTTGAAAATGCTTCGTAGAACTTGGCATAGTCATCTTTGTCCTCTGCGATCTCGCTGAACAACTCAATATATTTCTTCACCAAATTCTTCTTGATCACCTTGTTTGCAACATGCATGGATTATGACATTGAAAGTCCGAGAATCAACATCGATCCCTCTATTTTGTCTAACTTGTAATTTTCCTCAATATGCTTTTGTTTTGCAGGGACAACAAAACATTCACATGAATTATCTTTTGGATGGTCCAAAGTTTCAGAGATTCTAAATTGAGAAGATTGTAACAAGTATGCATTCCTGCCACTGAACTACAATCTAACATATCCCTATGTCTGTGAGATGATTCAGAAATAAAAGAATGAACCCATGGCTTCTGAAAGAGGCTATTCGAACTGTCAGCAGGCAAGGGATGTGAACTATCAGTATCAAATGTATCTGGATTAGATAGAGTAAATCCTTGATCAGTCCTCGAATTTCCAATTGGTTGATTTGGAGCAGAATGATCTAAGAAATGAGCATAATTTTCAAGGGTTGAATATGTTTCAAAAAGGCATGGTGATGATCTCATGCAAGACTTAGAAATTGAAATGCCACTAGCCTCAGCCACATTAAAACTATTGCATTCAATGTATCTTGAGTCTCCAAACACAGTTTCAGCCAAATCCACTGTGCTAGTTGAATCCCTATTACTATCGGTGCTACAAGAAGTTTCATCAGAGCCACTGAAGAGAGATCCAGCATCACTCTTCTTGTCCCTTGTAATTTGGGAAACTATTTCACATCCAAAACCATAACCATTGGATCTATCTGCAATACTAGAGTCCAAGTCCACGGCATGATAATCCGAATCTCTTACTCTAGCAGGTTGATCTACATGGGCACTGGAATCTCTGCAGATGTCAAGTGAGGGAAAATGTTTGATATGTGCTTTAGTGTCTTTGTTGTATCCACCAGATGACAATGATTGCTCAACATCATATGTACAATTATTTAAAGGTACTTCTTTACAGCTTTCGACCATTTCATCATGTAAAATAGCTGGTGGCCTTGGTGAAGACCTAGAGTATAAAAGCATGTATGCTCCTTCATACATCACCACATCAAGGCCAACTGGAATTACCTTATTGTCATCAATCTTGTAAAATGCCCCTTTCAAATCCTTTACATAGCATATATAATGACCGAAAAATGAAGCATTCAACACATCCATATGAACAACCACCACATACAGATTGTATAATGGTGGCTTGTCACCGATTCCACTCATATATGGAAACATGTCCAAGACTTCAGGGAAAGCAACAATCTTGTTGAGCTTGCCAAATTTTCCAGTCTGAAATCTCTTCAGAACAATAGTAAGAACATTTGGAGCTTCATGCACAATCAACCGCTTTTGAGCTTTCACATAGCTTTTGCACCTATTGCATTTATACTCATTTTCCCCATCCAATAATTCAACACCAGTGAATTGATCAAGTGCATCTTCCAAAGACTCAATGCTTCCATGTACCTCCACTGCCAGATCTATTATAAGCTCATATCGATTAGATTCATATTGGCACTTCTTACATTTCACCTTTGATTGAAGATAGCCACCAAATAACTGCTGAATGAAAGTTATCGAATGTGCGGTTCGATTAACTTTCTCTCCACCAACTTCGTCAAGGAATATCAATTGCATGGTATCAATCACAAGCCTTAAAAATTCATGAACGTCCTCTTGTTTCCCATATCCAAGGTGATTGCCAATTTTTTGTATTCCTGATAGTATTCTAATAGGTGATAAGTCACTTTCTCCTCCCCTCACCTTTGAAACAAGGTGCCCAAGCTCACACATGAAGCACTAGTCTTTCCTCTGACATTCTTCTGAATGGAATCCATGAAGTAGATAGGTTGCAAGAGGTCTTGTGTATGTTAGACATTGAAGGACCACATTAGCATAGCAGCTGATCGTTTGCCTTTTTGGCTGGCTGTGACGAGTCAGGATGATTTCCGTTGCCATTCCTTCGCCAAAACCTTGTTAATTGATCAGCTCCCAGCTCCTTTGGGCTACAGGACAATCTATTAATAGAGAAGGAGGTGATTTTTGTACCTATTCCAACCTCATCTTCTGTGTCTATTACCTGTGGTGTCTGATTGATAATATCTATTACAACACAATGTATGATTGTTTAACGAGTCCAAAGAAGGTAAACTTGGTGGTTTTTCATATTTAGAGAGTCTAAAAACAAATTAAAGACGACTCCAATGTTGTCCTTTTTCATAATGTTAGTCTCATGAGGCCGAAAAAGAGATAAATTATCACTCGAAAGACTCCCTTTCAAACCTTTTAACGAGTGGGAAAGGAAGAAAGATCACTCGGCAATCTTTTCATGTTTAAAGAGTCTGAAAATAGCTCAAAGATGACTCCAGGGGGTTCCTTTTTTGTATATCCGTGCAGGTTCGAAAAAGAGATAAAAGTTTACCCAGATGCATTCTCATGTATTTATGAGCACGAGAAAGAACACAGACCAATATCGATATGCCCTGATCTTGAAAGCTAGTGGCTTAACTCTAGAATGATCATCAAAGGCTGGAGACATGCCCTCCAAGCTTCATTTCATTCACCGACTTTGAGGTTGTCACCAATTTCTCTACTAGATGAAGAAAAAGGATAAGAGTGGATGAAAAGAAGGTTCAAGAGAGGTGACTGTTTCATTTTTTAATGAGCTTGACACAGAAAAATAACTATGCTCAGGGCTCTAGGTTCAATCCCTAGATTGTTGTTTCATTTCTTAATGAGCTTGCTATAGAGAGGAAAACTATGCTCAAGGCCTCTATTTCATTTTTTAATGAGCTTTCTACAGAGAAAAGAAACTATGCTCATAACCTCTGTTTCATTTTTTAACGAGATTCCTACAGAGAAGAGAAACTGTGCTCGTGGACTCTTCTTGATCATGGCTTCCAAGAGAATAACGCTTTGGAAGGACACCATGTCAAGGGAAAAAAATCAGTCATGACTTTCAACAGATCTTCACTGGATGGAAGAAAATCACTCTGGAAGGAACACATGTCGAGGGTTGCGACAGGGGTAAGGAGATCAAGTTCCAATAGCTCTACCGAAGAGATCACCATGTCAATTACCAGATCCAAATAATTGGAAGTTGAAGTCATGGGAGATAACACCACATAACTGACATGTGGCGGGGGAGATACTATCGTCATATAAGAACCATTCATGGAGGTAATCCGGTCAGGACCAATGAATGAAAGTTGCTTAATAGTCACAATTATTCCATCATGAGGGAAATATATCACATGGAAAAGAGTGGACACAATATATTTCATGGCATAGACATAATCTTTCCCAAGGAGTAAAGTGAACTCGAAGGGGTCTCGGAAAACCATGACATCAATAAAGACAGTTTTCCCTCCCAGGGTTACCAGAAACTGAGGAAGGGTACCTAAAGGTTGACTAGTTCTTCTGTTAAAAGCTAATAGATTTTGTGTAACCGACACAAGCTGAGGACAACCCAAAGCATGCCAAGCAACAAAGGAAAAAATACTAATGGATGCACCTTCATCTATCAGCGTTTGAGGAACATCCCAACCACAAACCTTTACTATAGTCTGGAAAGGAATGTGAGAGGGAAGACGAGGTCCAGTTAGCCCACCCCAATCAAAAAGGATGGCCTCATTGCTTGGAGGGGGTTTCCCGGGAGAAGGAGGAATGCCCCCCAACATGGTAGATTCTGTATCAACGAGAAAAAAGTGGGCAGTATCAAGTTTACTCTCTAGAGAGAGAGTAGGATTGACCGATGATGGGATCGAATTGACCACGCAGGAACTCTTCAGAGCAAGAGTGGGATTGGCCAATGATGGGATCGGTTCAACCACTTTGGCACTCTTCAAAGGAGGAGTGGGATCAATCGATGATAGAACCGGATCGACCACTTGGGTTTCATTCTCCAAG
>SNQJ01S0043418.1:55040-92418 GCA_010110895.2 Picea sitchensis | reverse complement strand
GTCTGGTTACCGAGGAGATTCCCTACAACCTCTACATATGGATGGGGGTTTGAAACTTGAACCATGTAGAAATGCATGTGTTTCACTAGTTCAATAGTTGCAAGTGAGTGAGTAGGTACCTCAAACTGGGATCTCATCCCCCTTTGATCCATTGGATCTCCCACAAGGTCACATGCTCCCTGTAGGGTAGAGTGCACCCACTTGGGCATATGTTGTGGCTCATCATCTTTATGCCCATCACCTTCCAAATATTATTCAGAAAAGAAATCTGAAATAGAGTATACACCATCTTGAATAAATGGAACAAAAGGATGTGGAGTTACCTATGTAGAAGTCTCTTCAAATTGAGAGGCTTGAACTTCCAGTGGCTTTTCTACTTGCTTTAGATTTTCAATCTCTTGTAGGCAATCTTCACAATATTCCTTATTTCTAAATAAAACCTCCAATATGGTCCATAATTCATCTAGATTTTAGATTGATTCAACATGATATTGTACTTTAGGATCAATATAAAAGCAGATACATCTGAGAGCCATATATTTTCTATTGAGAAAATCATTTTTATCTTCTGGAGAATGAGGTTATGCTTTTGTTTCCATTGTCAATCAGTATAAGCCTCGATTCTTGAGCTGATGCAGAATCCTTGTCTTCCAATCAACATAATTGTATGGCATGAGAAGAATAGTATTTGTTGATTCCATCCTTCCTAGAATCTCCTTTTGAACCTACAAAAAATACCTATGTGCCTCGCTTATAGAAACCCATGGGCACTAATACCATGTGAAGTTTGGGTGAAAACCCTTCACAGAGGACCTAGCTAGAGAAAATCACATAAAACTTGCAAGATAATTGAGAGAGAGACATACAATAATGAGGGAAAGAATGAGAAAATATATTAATCACAACATGAATAATGAGTAATAAACATGCATATAATTAGTCCAAGAGAAGCAATGTATCAATATTAGGGAGAACATGCGTCAATCTCATGGAGCATATGTGTCATGCGCCATAGGAGTGATCTAAAGCAGATTTGGACACTAACTCACTGTAATGGGAATCAACTGCTAGCTAGTCTTAGTTAATTGTTTAAGAGGAAACAATTTAACTAAGTAACAAGTGTGGAGACCAAAAATAACACATTCATGCAAAGAAAGTGCTCCCTCATTCCCTAAAATGTCGGAAATAGTTGCATGAGTGATCATCCACTAGTCAACTAAGATCAATTTTGGTTGAAATGAAGTCCTAACTGAAGTGACAATGTGCCCTAACTTTTAGGAAACACACTAATTTTGAGGAAATATCCTAAAAATGAGGAGACCTTATCGGTGATTATAAATCCATAAAAAGTAGGAGACCCTCATAGTGACTAGAAAAATTAGGAAAACAAATTACCAAGTGAGTGTGTAATATATCCAACAATATATATATATTATAAACTATAAAAATAAATTTCAAACCACCATATATAAACCACATATTAAAACCATATTATGAAAATTATGCAAATTATTCAACAACCACACATTTTGTTCAAATTGTCTTATGATCACGTGTTTCTTATGGATATCATTAAAATATTTAAAGAATTCATGCTCATGATTGGTGTGTGGTTGTAATACCCTAGGTGCAAGTTACTTAACCAACAAAACCCTTCAGATACCAGCCCTTGCGTCATCACCTACATGCAGCGAAGTCTCACCTGAGGCATCTATTGGGATTGTAGGAACCAAGCTTCTACAAGTGTAAGGGGATGTGAGGCCATAGACATGTTCCTTATTACTTAACTTATTATGTGTGCAATATTCGATAATTGTTAATCCATGATTAGTTCATACATTTACTTACACAACAATGTTGTAATTCTAGTTACCATCTAAACTAGTTATTGAGCCATTTGTTCTTACTATGCAACATCATATTATAAACATAGTTATATCTAAGCATGCATAAACAAAAAATTCATCAACAATCACAGAATCAGACAATCAACACATAATTTAGCAAGGTTCACCCAACTCTGGGCTATGTCCAGAATATTGATTGTCTTCTTTATTATTATTCTTTAGGAAATTGTCTCAAGCTTGCACACTGTGCTGCAATAGATCCATCATGATCAGTGCCCACCCTTCCTAGCCGCTTTGCAGTGATATATTCTCTCTCTGCAACTCTCCTTACATACTCAGACATAGACTCTCTTTTCTCTACTCATCACCTACTAAACCAACTTGACAAAACCCTCTACTAGAACCCCTAATCTGCCCGACCCATTACATATTTATACATGGAAATCAGGGTTCAAAACCCTATTCGTTCATCCCCAAAACCCTATGATAGCTCACTATGCCTCATTACAATTCATGTTGACTTTCTATTCGAACATGCTTTTCCTTATTTTGTGCATGCATGTTGCTTTTGCATGTTGAACTGATGTTCTTCCTTTTTTCCCACTTTATCTCTTTGTTTTACTCTCTTGATTTATTCTTCTTTTCTTTATTCCTCTTCTCTTTCAAGTATGATTTTACTGTGCGCTTTGATCCTAAATATTCCTTTACTAAGTACTATGCTCCTACCTTCTCTTCTTCCTTTTGTTGTTGCACATCTCCTCCATACTTGGGATTTTCCTCAAAATTCTATCCAAAAATGTCTGTTCATCAGAACCCAACACTTACCTGTGGCTCATCTTGAGCCAGACAATCCTATTGTGTCCTGATATTCCACACCTCCATCAACTTTTGGAGGGTCTCCATGACTATCTGAACCTCTTTTGTGACTTCTACTTATTTTCCCAAAATTTCCTCTATGGCATATGCAATCAAAGCTATGAGTTTCTCCTCAGTGTCGTGCATTTCTTGCTTTGTCATTCCCTACGAAGTGGAAAAATCCCCCATCACCCTGAGTACTTTGTCCTGTAGGGGTTCCAGTTTCTATGCTATAATTTTCTTCTCTACATTCAACTGTTCTATGTCATTGTACAATTGTCTCTTTTCCATAATTATTGACATACGTTCAGTGGATGGCAGACTATTGATACTCTCATTAGCTTGTTGGGCCTTCTCCTATGCACTCCTTAATTTTTACTCCATTTCCTTCATCTTTGGATTCATTTAGAGCTAGGTTCAAATCTGTGTGATTTTTTCACACATCCTTATGCATTCCTGTTCTAGACTCTCGATATTCACAACTAATATTGTAGTTTTTTTTTTTCTTTTCTCTTTTTCTTCTGGTGGTGTCCCTAGAAATGTGCTCGATCCCAATTCTTCAATATTTGTGCAAAATAATTTGATGACTTCGCAAATTATTGAGACATGTTTTTCCATTATGGAATTCACCTCCATTAACACTTCTAGAATCTCTTTGTACTAATTTTAGACGACCATGCGTATTTGTTGTTCCATTTGATCGACCTCATCCTTCACTTTTAGTTCTTTCTTGTCCTTTTCCTTGGCCTCATTCTCCTCCTTCAATGCACTTTCAACTTTTTTTTCAACCTTTCTCTTCTCTTGTAGCGTCGTTGTATACTTTTGTTTCATCTTTTCCTTCTCATTTGTCATCTTAATCAATTTTGGGGATGTTGACTCTACGCGAAAATTTATCCCTTGCATAACTCTGACCTTCAAGTTCTGCAACACTAATATTGGCATCTGAGAAATGGCTAGGTCTAGATGAATCAGTGCTCTCACCTATGCATGCAATTCTTTCATCAAGAACTCAATTGCTTCTATCGTGATCTTAAATACCCTGTGACTGGCTGCAAACTTTGTCAAGGATGAAACGATAGTCCTTTCTTCCTCAATATAGCTCATTGATGGTCCTTCACCTAAGCCTCGTGTTGGTGCTATGGTTACTATATCCAACAATTTTTGTACGGTCATCAACTGGTCTTGAACATTTTGGTGTATTTCATACTTCTTTCGTTTGACTTCTTCAACTACCTCCTTTGTGGCATCCCACACTTGATAGTCTATTCTATCCATGTCCTCATCTATAAGAGTATATACATGCAATACTTTGTGGGATTTCTCCTTTTTGTGCATAGATCCTTCATGCTCTTTACCTTTTTCTTTCCTTTTATCTCTTTCTTTGGGAACTATCTATTGCATGGGCTCTATTGATGGTCCTATCCCCGACGTGTTCCTGCACCATTTCCTTGGTCATTTGGTTCTTCCTCCTCATTATATTGTTCCTCTTCCCCATCAGGGTTTTTTGTTTGTTCCCATGGAAATTTCCAATATTCCTCCCATTCATTTGCAATAAGGAACACATCATCCATTTTCAACCTGTAGTTTGTTGGAAGCCACTAGCGCGTAGGGTCTTTTCTGGCTAGGATGTACATGTGATGCATCCCTTCTTTAAAGTGCACAATATCCTGGTAAGTCTCCACAGTATCATAAGTTATTCATGGTGTATGTGTTACGATGTGCCTAATTGTGTCATAGTATATGAAAAATGTGACATTATTGTCTTGTTGTCTCCTCCTTTTTGTCGAATTCCATAAATTTGCATAGCACGTAGCTGCATTACCTTTGCATTTCAAAAATTGGAAGTCATTAGGCTCCCTCCATGTGACCAATGTTGTCAGAATGAGAAGCTAGGAATAATGAAACTAGGTGCATTTTCCTAGCCTTCCATGCAATTGACTAAAAACAGATTAACCAAAAATGTGGCCCAATTCATTTGGATCCTCTCCGCGCACTTTTCTGCAATTTCTATCACTGTGTCCAACACCTCATCCTTGCAGAATTTCCTATGTAGTTTGCAATCCAACACATGGGTCTCAAATCACACACCATCATCGCTTATGTTCGTTACATCCAAATCTAACGACCCTCTGAAGGTGTTGAACTTGTATTTCATAGAATCTGATAGTGCCTTGTCCCTCGACTTATTGAAAAATAATGTTGTCGGATCCTCTTCTTCTTTTGGCAACCCCATTATCTGCACAATCAACTATGTGTCAATGGACCTTGGTGGATGGAACCATAGAGTCCCTCCATGGATGTAGATCAATAGTATCTTGACACATGTGTTAACTTATTGGCCTCTGCCAAAATGTGGGATTTTTAACATATTTAAAATTCTTGATTTGTGTAGTCTTATCGTCCATTCCTACGGATCGAACATTATTTCCCTTGTCCCTTGTATGCTTTTGGTGCACAAATAATTTTCCCATGCCAATTTGGGAAACATTTGTACATATTTTATATCATGGTATGCAAACTTCAAACCAGTGACATTCCCTAGCATGTCTCCCTCGACTATGACACCAGGTGGTATCTCTGGCATGACCAACGGATACTTTATGTCTATAGGTACTCTCACTTGTGGTGCAGTGTCCTTTCTTGGTGGTATTTAGTCCCTATGAAAGCTCGACTATGAGGCCGAATTTCCAGGAGTTTCCATGAATGTTGGTGCATTCGGTGGTAATTTTGTTTTCTTGCGTGTTGTAATAGATGATGCTCCAACTTTTGGCGATGCCATTGTTCTCTGTGACTGGTTCTTTTACCTCTTTTTTGTGGTTCTGGTTTAGCTTTGGTTCGGCTCTAGTTCATCTCTAGTCTGGTTTATATGCTCTCAAATATTTATCAATTGCAAATAACCTTGCTTGTCGGGCCCTTATGCACTTTTATAACTCCTTGACAGTTTTCTAATTTCCTCAACGCCCAAAAGAAGTGTCTAATCTGGTCATCCTCTATAATTAATATTTTCCTTATTGTGGCATTAATTCCAAATCCGTTGCCGGATTCATCCTTCAATATGTTAGTCTGTCATGATCCTCAGTGGAACCTTACATTTATGACTACGCGTCTCCTAGATGGTTCATCATTACTTCTTTTTATTTGTCATTTACGTGATTTAATACACTCAACGATATTAATTATCATGTTTTACACTTGGAATTTGTGCGTACTCTATTTTTTATGCATTGTTCATGTTATCTCTACAACATTCCCTTTTTATGCACAGGTCATGTTGCTTTATTTACCATACTTTTGACTACCTTTGTTTTTCTTTCTAGCTATCCACTTTTTATTTGTTTCCTTTTTTTTTCTACTTTTTTTTTCTCTATATTTATTTACCTACTATAGTACAACTACTATGGTACATGTATTATTACGCAACTTCACATTATTGCGTAGACTTTCATCCATATCTATAGAGTTTCAACCGACTTCCATTCACCAATCCCCCTAGGAATTCCCCATTAAGTGTTTCCAATTATGCAACACATGCCTCTATCATATACTTAATCAGATATGGACCCAACCAATGCATCTTGAACTTCCCTGGGTGCTGCAAAAACTTGTTTTCTTATAACAATACTAAGTCTGCTACTTGAAATATTTATTTCTTGATATGTTGATCATGCCATGATTTCTCTCGTGCCTTCTAAGCTTGTTGATGGAATCCTGCGACAAATCTGTCTTCCTCAAGATGCAACAACTGTGAAAATATTTCCTCGATTGTGCCAGAATCTAAAATATCAGTAATTTCTACAATGCGCATGTTGGGTATAATAAATTCTATTGGCATAACTAATTCTTTCCCATTTATCAACCTGAACGGTGTTTGTCCTTTCATCTTATTTCTTGTAGTCATGTATGCCCATAATAATGTAGGAACCCTTAGGTCCCAATCATTTCTTCCTATATTGCAGATCTTAGTCAGTGCATTATCCATAATTTTGTTGAAGGATTTTGTTGTGCCATTGTCCTGAGGATGATATGGCATGCTTCTTTGATGATGAATTTGAAATTCTTTTGTTAATGATGAAATGGTCTTATTCAATAAGTCTATCCCCTTATCACTTAGCAAGATGAGTAGACATTCAAATATTCTCACTACATTCTCTAACATAAAGCACACAACATTTTTCGTGGTATAGTCTGTAACTGGTATTGCCTCGGACCATCTAGTTAAATACTTTGTCACATTGATTACATACTGAGATCCTTTTCTTCACGCTAGTGGATTGATTGGTCCAAAAAAATCTATCGCCCATTTATCAAATGCCTATAGTGTAACTTGTGGGTTCAATGACATTTAATCCCTTCTATATGGCTTTCCCACTCTTTGAAAAACATCGCATGCCTGATAGTATTCTTTAGCATCCTTGTGAAGTGTAGGCCACCAAATTCATGTGAAAAAAATATCTTGTGTGGTATCTTTACCTGCATAGTTTCCTCCTACTATCCCTTCATGTGCTTTTGCAAGTATCATTGGCCTTTCATGTTATACCACACATTGTCTTAATATTCCATCTACACATAACTTGTATAAATTTCCTACAATTAGCTGGTAGTCTACTTCCCTTACTACTAGAAACTTATTATGTCCCATTGTCATGTCAGATGAAGTTAGTCATGTACTTAGAAACTGTACAATGTCTGCAAAGTAGTCATCCACCATTTTAACTCAAAATAACTATGCATCCGACAAAATATCGTCTATATTTCTTGCATCTTCTCTTGAGAGTATGCATGATAAGTGATATGCTCTTGCATTCAACTTTACCGGTTTCACAACAACCTGGAAATCATATTCCTCGAACAACAACAACCATCTGCATATTCTCCCCCCCCCAATAGTGTCTTTTTCACTAAGTATCTTAGTGCAGAATGGTTTGTATACATCTTAAAATGGCAACCCAACAAATAGTGGCCAAATTTATGCAGTGCATATACCATATCGAATCCTCGACATTTCTTCATAGTGTAATTATTTTCTATTGTTGAAATATTTTGTCTCACAAATGAAATTTGTTGGTCTATGTCTCCTTCTAGCTGAGAAAATACTACGCCCAAATCTATGGACGATGCATCCACGTGAACATGAAATTCCCTTCCCCATTCTAGAAATATCAAAATTGACACAGTCACTAATTTTTACTTCAAAGTGTCCAGTCATTTATGACAGTCCTCGTTCCATTGGAACTTCACTTATTTTTTCAACAACTTCTCCATAGGCGTTGTAATCTATGAATAACCCTTAATGAGCTTCCTGTATTATCATGTATGACCTAGAGTTTATCTCAACTGTCTGACTGATGTAGGCAGTTGTAAATCCAAAATCAATGTAATCTTGGTAGGATCCACTAATAAACATTGCTTACATACCACATGACCCAACAAAATAATTCCAAACGGTGCGCAAAAAATACATTTCTTCAAATTCAGTGAAATATGACACTACCTGCACCTATCCAACATTAATTTGAGTACTTCTATATGATTCTTCAATAGAATAAACACAGTTCAATCATACAAGTAAATTTCAAGGAACTTATGAATAAATTCCTTAAAAGTTGCAACAACTACTCTTAAAAACACTGTAGGTGCATTCTTCAGCCCAAAACGCATCATTGTGTACTAGTAGCTTCCCCACTCTGTCACAAAGGTAGTTTTATGTCTTTCTTCCTGTACAATTTTAATCTGTTGATAGCCTGAGAAACCATCTATGAAAGAATAGGCCTCCTACCCTCCTACATTCTCTAACACTTCATCTGTGAATGGTGTCGGAAATGGATCATGCAGGCATGCACCATTCAGTTTCCTTAAGTCGACGCAGATCCTAATCCCTCATGTTTTCCTATCCTTCACTTCCATTGGGCTTATCCATTATGATTCCTCAACTAGTTCAATAATTATTTCTTCTAGCATGCGTTCTATCTCAACCCTTACCTTATATTTGTACTTCGGATTTAACCTGTAAGGTCTCTGTCTAACTGCCTTAGTGCCTGGTTTCAAAGGGATATTCATTTCACCTAAATCACTAGTTATCCACTTCATCTCCAAGAAATCAATTGCGAAGAGATCCTGATACTCACACAGTAATTCTACAATTTTCTCTATAGTTTCATCATTCCAGTAGTCACCTATCTGCGCAAACTTTGGGTTCTCCTATGTTCTGAAATTTACCTGACATGTCTTTAGTGGCTGCACATATGCAGTAGATTCAATCTCTAGTCCTTCTATTGTGTGTTCTTCCTTCGTTTCAGGTACTTGTATATTTCTGGGATCTTCCTTGTTCTAATCTTCCTTAGAAATATTATAACACTCCAATAATTCATGAACTATCATGGAAGCTCTATGTGCACTACACACATGTATTACTTCCATCGGTCCTTCTCCTGAAAAGATCTTGTTTATGATGGCCTGCAAAGATGCATCTAGTAATGGAGATTCATGTTTGAAATTAAACGTTACCTTGAACCTCTAAATTAGTTAGTCCCAATCCACTATTTCTCTATGCATTTCTAGCTCGAGGTACCAGTTCTTAGGAACCGTATCCAATGTATGTATGAACCGGTGCATCCATTCCTCCTTTGGTAGTGAACTCCATATCTTTCGACACTTCACAATATGTTGTGTTGTATCACCTTCCCCTTTGTACTTCTGTGCAATATACTCCTCGTTACTGAATCTAATTTGCAACAATTTTCTACACTTATTCCAGTATTTTATCCATTATTTGTGCGCAACCCACCATCTGGATAGAGTGTCTTTGAAGGCGACATCTAATGTCAATAATATTTTTTGTTCAGGAATATGCAGTGCAACTACTTATAAAAAAGTTTCTATGTCCTTCAATCCATCATACCTAGGCAGATTGCATATCTCCTTTCCAATCTAGCCCAATGATCGATTAATGTGAGCACATCATCTGGTGAATAATTCATGCATCCTCTGCTACCAATGTTCCAATCCTTCCTATGATTCTGACACACATGAGCTAATGATCCTCCAACTAAGTGCACCATATGTAGTGGGGTTAACATAGTCATTGATTCATGTAGTTATATTATACAAGTTATCAATTGCATTCCCTTTTTATAGCTCTATGTACCTCTTTCCTTCTGTCGAATCCAATGGAGCAATAAATTTTAAATATCCTACTTCAAATATCATCTCCCTCCTCTTTAGATTAATGATCACCTGATTGTCAAAATCTCATCCTAACCCCATCGGTACTGGGTATGGTTGATTGTCATCCATAATTTTGATAATTTCAAAATTTGTTATACTCCACATGCCACATCCCATCTATGTTCACAGGTATCCCTGTCAATCACCCAATTGGTACTATCTTGTGTTGTTTTTCCAGTCTTAGCTGCACAGGAGACATCACCCATCACCCATCCTTTCCCATGTTTTCTTTAGTAACACATTTACAACAGATCCCAAGTATAAGATGATGTTGTCCACATCATGCACTCCAATATACACACTAATATGAATTCTCCATTAGTCCTCTTCTTATGCAGTACCTAATTTACTACCCTCTATATGATAGGAAATTCCTTTCTTGTGCACACTGATCAATAATTCTACATAATGTATTCAATGCAGTTTCATTTTCCATTAGTTCTAAACAACTTTCCAGGAATTCTCTTAAAGTACTTACCTTCTCCAACAATATTTCTGGGATAGTACGATCATACACTGGGGGCATGTCAACCACAAGGGGTGCATATGATGTCGATGCTACCCAATCTGGTCCTAGTATCTCCTTTATTGTCTTCTTGTACATCTATTTCTCTTGTTTTGGGTCAAACATTGGCATAATCCCTATTGATTTCTTCACCCATTTCTCAACCTTCCTTCCTCCAACTCTCGCATCAATCCCTGCTCTAGATCCTCTCCATGTAACAGATTCTATTTTAGGTCCTTCATCATGTATCTTTGTTGATATCTTTTCGACATTATGATTTGTTTTATGGTTATGATTCCCTCTTTCCTACCACTTCAATAGTAGTTGAGGACAGTCTTTTGTCGCGTGGTCCATTGCTCGGCAGTACTTGCAAATTGTACAAGGATTTGGGTAGTCATGAGCTAAGTGTCTTGGTTTATTACAATTGTAAAATATTATTGGTCTTCTTCCTCCTTTGCCATAGTTCCCTCTTCCTTGACCTCTACCAAATCCTCCATATTTTCCTTGATTAAATCCTCTCTGATTGTTATACTATGAACATCCTCCCTCTATTGCAGTAGTCTCCTCTTGAATTTTGTACATATCCTAAGTGGTCTCTCTCATCAAATTGAATGTGAAAAAATCCTTTCCTTCATGCCCTACTGATTTGCAAAACCTGTAGAACACATTTCTTGGCATACTCTGGTATTTCTGCAGCAATGGAAAATCATGTGGGTGATGTCCCCATTTCTTACATTTCTCATAGTATCTACCTTCTGGTAATGTATTCAGTGCTCTAGTTGCCAAATATTGTGCAATGCTTGGGCACTCTTCCTTATGGTGGCATTTTGTCCTACACTTGGTGCAGTAGACCTGTTCCTTCTTCTCCTTTCCTTTTGTAAGCTCTGCCAACTGAATGTTCAAGGCAGCTAACTACATCTAGACTTGCACCATTCCCCCACTATATCCTATGGGAGATGCTTCCAGCTTCATTGCTATCTCCAACGCTTCAGGCTGTGGCATAACCTTTTGTTGTATCAATGGGTCATGGATGTGTAGTAAGAGTCCAACAATAAACCATTCCCTGTGTTGTTGATCAAGATTTTAGAACATTAACCTACCCATCACATCCTTGAATATCTAATCAATGTCCCACACTGACTCAGTTTGTACCTATTTTATTTCCTTCAACTCTGTAATGTACTACGACTCGGATTTTGGATTCTTGAACTCTTTCAACAATGCTTATGTAAAATTCATCATTTAGCCTATAGGTGTGGTACCCTGGAGCTTCATGTACCATACTAGTGCACGACCTCTAAACGTTGTTGCCAAATGTGCAATATTTATAGTCTTTCTTGGACATTCTTTGCAGCCCAAATTGTCTCACATACAAATAGATGTTTTTTTGGATCCTCTGACCCCACTCCTTGAAATTCAGGAAGTCTCAATGTGTATAATCCTGCCATGTCATTTTGTGTAGTATCCCCTCTTGGTTATGTTGGTTTACTCTGACCCGCCACACTGTTTCCACTACTTTGACATGATGCACTGCTCCCACTACTATGAATACCACTGTTTTGACTTACTCTGCTAGTTATAAGAACTTTTGACTAATCCTCAATTATTACCTCTGATCTTGGTGACACACACAGGGTCATGGATTCGACACAGGATCCAGCTTGAGTAGGGCTTATCGGTTCTTCTATTATAGGAATGAACTGATACCCCTCTCCCTCTTTTGTTGTGCATGGTACCTTGATGATCTGGACTATTTCGTAAGGCCCTCTCCACTCGTACTCACTACTAGACTCTCCTTTCTCAGCCCCAGTCTTCAACCTCTTGTACCTTCCTCCACTATGAAACACTACAAACTCATCTTCTCCATTTGAGATACCTTATTCATCTCTCTGCATCCTTATTCCTTCCCTTCCTTGTTCATCCCTCTCTTCATTTTTTCCTACCTTCAAGCTATCCTATGGTCATTCCCCAGTTCCCCTGTGTGCACGAAACCCCTTAGCAATCGAATTCCATTGCCATCACACACTTGTCACACAACAACATATTTATCCAAGTACCTAGTGACTTCATAAACTTTCCATGCGAACCCTTAAATAAATCCCTTTCCACGACACTGTATGACTATGTACTGTCTATAGAATTGTTTTTTACATAGCCCCCTAATATGTTGTCTAACCAGAAATAAATTGTGTGGGAAGTATTATTGCTTACTAAATTTAATTGTCTTACCAAATCAGGATTCCAGTTCCTCGACACAATTTTTTAGTACCTTCTAGTGTTATCCACTAATATTTCTAACCACTCAGTTAAATAATTGGAAATTCGCCAAAGAAAATCTCATGTAGCTCTGTGTACACATACCTTTGCATCAATTGTTCATCTCTCATCCAAGGGTTTCTATTCTCTCGTCTGTCAAATCCTCGTTCTTTCCTTTCTATCCATTCAATGATGTCTTTCTTACTTGGCTCCAAAACATTCTCTCAACTCTAGATTTTGAATCCTAGCAACATAACCATTTGCTGGCACACAGTTGTAAGACCCTAGGTTCAAGTTACTTAACCAAAAAAACCCTTTAGATATTGGCCCTTGTGGCATCACCTACATGTAGGCGAAGTCTCACCCAAGGTATCTACTGGTACTGCAGGAACCAATATTTTGTAGGTGTAAGGGGATGTGAGGCCATCAACATGTTCCTTATTACTTAACTTATTCTATGTGCAGTATTCGGTAATTGTTTATCCTTGATTAGTTCATACATTTACTTACACAACATTGGTGTAATGCAAGTTACTATCTAAACCAGCTATTGAGCCATTCACTCTTACCATGCAACATCATATTATAAACAGAGCTATATCTGAGCATGCATAAACAAAATAGTCATGGACAATCACATAATTAGACAATCAACACAAAATTTAATGTGGTTCACCCAACTCTGGGCTATGTCCACAATGACTAGCTTCTTTGTTATTCTTATTTAGGCAATTTTCTCAAGCTTTCTTATTGTGCTACAAAAGATCCATCATTATCAGTCCTCACCCTGTCTAGATGCTCTGCAATGCTATCTTCTCTCTCTGCAACTCTCTTTACATACTTGGACATAGAATCTTTTTTCTCTACTCATCACCTACTGAACCAACATGACAGAACCCTCTACCAGAACCCCTAATATGCTAGACCCATTACATATTTATACATAGAAATTAGGGTGCAAAACCCTATTCGTTCATCCCCAAAACCCTATGACAACTCACTATGACTCATTAAAACTCATGTTGACTTGTTGTTCGGACATGCTTTTCCTGCATACTAATTTTGCATGTAGAACTGTTGTCCTTCCATTTCGCCCACTTTATCTCCTGGCTTTATTCTCTTTCTTTATTCTTCTTTTCTTTATTCTTCTTCTCTTTCAAGTATGCTTTTATTGTATGCTATGATCCTGAATATGCCTTTACCGAGCACTCTACTCCTTCATTCTCTTCTTTCTTCTATTTCTACGCATCTCCTCCATACTTGGGATTTTCCTCAAAACTTTATCTAAAAATGCTTATCCAACACTTCCACACTAACTAAACCCCTTAGGTATGAAATTATTCGAAAACTGAAGATTTGGAATAACTCGATATTTAAAATAATACTCCACCATTTGGAATAACTTAATACTTACTTAGATAATTTTAATTTAAGAAGCACACTTGATCATTTGGAATAACATAGTACTTACTTTAGTAATTTGAGTTGGCCATTGAAAAATTATATGTACTATAGTTAAATATTTTGAAATGATATTCACAGAAATTTAAGATAGTCTTGTTCTCAAGACTAATTCAAAATTCATTGCATTTCTCTCAGTGCAAATAATTTTGGTAGTTTTCCTCATTCAGTGCTCCATAACAAGGTGTTCCACAAACCAATCTAGTCTCTCCATATTGCTCTGGAAACTCTTATTCTCCATCCAAAATGGAATTATCATGGATTCCATGTTATTCTCTTTCAACGTCCCCTCCACCATTTGAATCAATGCTTTTGCGTGCCCTTCAGTCACATCTCTGTTGGGCTTCCTCATTGCCTGTTGAATCATAAATCCCCACAAACAAAACGTTTAACCCTTTTTTTAATATTCAATGAAATATTCTTGAAAAACTAATTCAAACTTCATCACATTCCACTCAGTTAAAACCAAGTGTAAATTTAGTCCAAATTACCTTATGATCACTTATGATCACTTGACTCTTACAAATATCATAAAATAATTTAAAGCAACCATGCTTCCACACGAACTAAACTCCTTATACTATGGAATTATTCGAAAACTAAATATTTGGAATTGCTCGATATCTAAAAGAATACTTCACCATTTGTGATAACTTAATACTTACTTA
The DNA here is from genome assembly GCA_010110895.2 of Picea sitchensis. Lineage (NCBI taxonomy): Eukaryota > Viridiplantae > Streptophyta > Pinopsida > Pinales > Pinaceae > Picea > Picea sitchensis. The sequence goes on along the minus strand of SNQJ01S0043418.1, from coordinate 77,602 downwards.
GCTAATTTGAATTTAAGAAGCACACTTGATGATTTGGAATAACTTGGTACTTAACTAATTTGAGTTGGCCATTGAAAAATTATTTGTACTATAGTGAAATATTTTGAAATGATATTCACAAAAATTTAAGACACTTAGCATTATCGAGACTAATTCAAACTTCATCGCATTCCACTCAATTCAAACCATTTTGGTGGCTATCCTCATTCGGTGTTGCATAACAAGTTGTTCTTCAAACCAATCTAATCTCTCCATATTTCTCTGGGAAACCCTTCTTCTCAATACAAATAGAATTTTCATGGATTCCATTCTTTTCTCTTTCAACATCTCCTTTGTCAATTCCATCAATGATTTTGCATGCCCTTCAATCAATGTATCATATAAAATATTAATCAAGGCTGTGGACATGCACATCGAGTATATCGCATGTTGTCAAGAGAAAATATTTTTTTCAGAGCGAATTATATTAATCTAAGGCTTTGGGAATGCACATGAAGGATATCATATCTTTTGAGCTTTTCCTATCAGACAACTTTCTCATTGTAGATAATATTACAATGGTAAAAGAAGGCTTGGAATGAATCAGATGAATCAACTTTAGGTTTTAATACCAGAGATGAGTAGGATATCATAGTATTTAATACATATTTAAGGATTTAATACATATTTTATGTTTAGGGTTTAATACTAATCTTTAATATAGATTTTAGAGTTTAATACCATATATAAGTAGGATATCTTATCTTTTAAGCTTTTTTCTATCAAGAAATTTTTCATCATAGATAATATTACAATAGACCAAGAAGGCTTGGAATGAGTCAGATGATTCAACTTTGATGCCCTTTTCATGCAAAGCTTGTAACATTGTTGAATGAATCTTCATTTTGGTCGTGCTTTGGATATTTCTTCCTATAGACGCTCAACTTAGAGGATTTTGGATATTTCTTCCTACCAATGCTCAGCTTATAAGCTTTAGGATATTTCTTCCTACTAACGCTCGTGTTAGAGGCTTTTGGATATTTGGATATTGTCTAGAATTGAATCAAACAGATTAATAATAACTTAATAGAAACATTGATTATCTACGATTATCTAATAAAAGAGAGAATAATATCACATACATCATGAAAACGTAATGACGAAGTTGTAGAGTGACAAAAGCACATAAATTCCCTAATAAAACACATTTAAACACATAAAAAATTATTTTGTACCTACCTAAGTGGAATGTCTATGGTTTTGTACGCACAAATGTCCCTCTTCTATATTGATCGATGTCTTCTCCTAAACAATGCAACTCTCCTCTCCTAATAGGTTGGTCTCCTGATGGGTTGGTATTGTTGTGCAACAACATGCACATTTGGATTCAATTGTTTTTTATTACTCCTATAAATCTTCCCACCACTCATATCCCTTTTTTTCCCAATCGTATATGTGTCAGCTCATCAATATCACCCCCACTACTCCTTTGTTTCCACTCCTCTCCATGGCGTAGTTAAATGTTACCAGAGGCGGCATAAATTATAGTGAATGATTAAAATGCATGGAATAATTTATGTTTAAAGTGCACATAAATTTTCCTTGGTACTTAATTATCTCAAGTAAAAACTCCTCTACATTTTTCATGGTACTTAATTATTTCAAGTTAAAAACTCATGATACTTAATTATTTCAAGTTAAAACTTATGGTACTTAATTATTTCAAGTTAAAAACTCATGATACTTAATTATTTCAAGTTAAAACTTTTGGTACTTAATTATTTCATGTTAAAACTCCTCGGTAATTTCCCTGGTACTTAATTATTTCAAATTAAAAAGTCAAAAAATTTCCACTCCTTGGAATTTTTTCTTGGTACTTAATTATTTTTGTCCACTCCTCAACATGGGAGGTGGTCAAAAGTAACAACACGCCACGTAATTATTTCAAGTTAAAAAATTGAAAATTTTAAAATGAAACAACAAACAAGTTAAGTAATGATAAACAAACACATTCACAAATTCAAGGGAGTTAATGCTAGCAATATCATTCATTGATTTAGAGACAACGATGAAAATATGCCAATATCTTTAATTCCTGGAAATAAGATTAAACTTTGTAATTAAAAGGTTGATTAATTCATTGATTCCAATAAGGGATGCATATCCACTTAAAAATACAGAAACTTCCTTACACAACTACTAAACTCACATGTACACAACTACTAAACTCACACGTACACAACTACTAAACTCACATGTGATGCGTACCACTTGTGATGGTGAGACATGTAGAGTATGTGGCCTACAGTGAGATGCGTAAGATGGAGGACTACACTAAGAAATTTGCAAGCATGGATGTCAACTTTATTTCTTTAATTTACAACACGTCCCACTTACTAGTGATGGAAATTGCCTCACACTTTCTTCTTATGTCAATGGAAGCCAATTGGTTTGTGTAAATAATTTGGTCCCAACTAAAGGAATCATATCAGTAATATTTCGTAGGCAGAAATACTCAATAATGCAGTGATGGGAGGTAATTGATAGAAACTTCATGCTTCCACCCACTCAAAATACAACATTCGTTTCTTCATTTCAAAACAATTTAATAATAACATAAAGATGCATAAGATGTGGGATGTTCTCCTTGATGTGTTAATTTACAACACTTTCCAATCATAGACGTCGCAACTTGCCTCCCACTTTCTTCTTATGTCGGTGGTTGCCACATGTTTTTCCATATGAATTGGAATATGCCAGTTGTTTTGCATAAAGAATTGGGTCCCAACTAAAGGAATCCTATCGGTGGTAAAGAGATTTCAAGGTACACTACCAAACACACTTCCTTAAGCAACTAACAAATGCACATGTGATGCATCATCAGTGGTGAGCGATGCAAAGTATGTGGTCGATGGGGAGAAGCATATACACTATGAAATTTCCATGCATGGAAGTCCACTCCCACTTGCTACTACTTTAATTTACAACACGTCGCATTTTCTTGTGATGGACGAAACTCCCACTTGATTTTTATGTCGGTGAATGCCACATGCTTTTCATAATGAATTGGTGGATGCTAGTAGTTTTGCATAAAGAGTGGTCTGATAAATCCAAGTCAATTCTAAGGTCATTTTTTTCTATATGAGGTCATATCTTTATGTATCTTAACATGCCTCTATGTGTTACATAGGATCACACTTCTCTACAAATATTTATGCCCCAATAAGAGTATTATCTTACCCCAGTAAGAGTATCATTTTTTCTTCTCAATTGTGATATTAGATCACAACTCTCTACAAATGTTTCTACACCATCAAGTGTCCCAAATTTTCTTTAACTTGATCCAGAATGCTCTGTAACAGTCCATTAGGGTGTTAACTCTAAAAAAAAATGATCTTTAAAACCATATACATCAAAATAAACAAAATTTAAAAACATCATGCACATGCATATAAGCCAACAAGTAGACTATATAAGGAGCATGTCAAAGATCCATAAAGAACTAGAAAATATAATATCAACCAATTGATTAGAAATGCACAATTTAATACTCAAATACAAAATACCTCAACCTGTAGTTTGTGAAAGTTCAAGGCTGCGAAACTACACTCCAACTCCGATAAATCATAATGTAAAAGAATATCTCATGAACTGGTTTTCAACAAGATCCCACAAACCAGACTTTAGTAAACAAGGGGGAAATCACACCAAGGGTCAATTTTCAACCCAACCAATGCAACAATATTCATAGGTGATTCTCTGCAAGAAGGGATCAAACTCAATGAGCTAATGACATCAAAATTCATAGCAACTCTCAAGAATCCAAACCCAAGGTACCCAAGAACAAATTAATCATGCTAACAACAATTCATATAAGGTATATTGGAGAGGCTCATGGACTTGCAGCACCTCCAAATCCTACAGTATTTTAGCGTGCATGGGTATTACTACTACCTTTGAACGATATTCACACAAATTTAAGACAGTCCCTTTCTCGAGACTAATTCAAAATTCATTGCATTTACCTCGGTGCAAACCATTTTGGTGGTTTCCTCATTTAGTGCTCCATAACAAGTTGTTCCACAAACCAATCTAATCTCTCCATATTTCTATGGGAAGCCCTTCTTCTCCATCCAAAATGGAATTATCATGGATTCCATGCTATTCTCTTTCAATGTCTCCTCCACCAATTGAATCAATGCTTTCGCATGCCCTTCAGTCACACCTCTTCTCGGCTTCCTCGTTGCCTGCTGAATCATAAATCCCCACAAACAAAATGTTTAACCCTTTTTTTAATATTCAATGAAATATTCTTGCAAAACTAATTCAAACTTCATCGCATTCCACTAAGTTCAAACTAAGTGTAAATTTAGTGCAAATTACCTTATGATCACTTGATTCTTACGAATATCATAAAAATATTTTAAGCAACCATGCTTCCATACTAACTAAACCCATATTTAAGGATTTAATACAGATTTTATGTTTAGGGTTTAATATAGATTTTAGGTTTTAATACCATATATAAGTAGGTTATCGTATCTTTTAAGATTTTTTCTATCAAGAAACTTTTTGTTGTAGATAATATTACAGTAGTGCAAGAAGGCTTCGAATGAGTCAGATGACTCGACTTTGATGCCCTTTTCATGCAAATCTTGTAGCATTGTTGAATGAATCTTCATTCTAGTCATGCTTTGGATATTTATTCCTATGGATGCTCAACTTAGAGGATTTTGGATATTTCTTCTTACCGATGCTCGGCTTAGAGGCTTTAGGATATTTCTTTATGTTAGAATATGATGGATGTGCTCATTTTACCATAGACAATATCACTATTATCACCCAACCATAGGTCGAAGCCACCCTCTGAGCACCTTAACCTTGACAGAGAATCAGTCCGGAAGAAAACCCTAGGCTAGATAGCCACACAAGGGGTAGCTCACCTTTCTCCAAGGATAGCACACCAAACAAGAGTTGATCAAATAGTCCAAACCATAACCAAGAGATAGTCCAAGCCAAAATGGAATCTGCTAGCTACAGCAGCTGCAACGAAAACTCTCCAAACGTGCACACAAAACTGGCTAACTGCAGTGCGCATAAGTGAGCTCTGCAGTTCTAAGAATGCCTATCAGAGTGAAGACTGACTTCTTGTATTTATACTAATTCTAGCTAATTGCCTGGGCTGAATTCTCATTCTGGGTACCTATTTACTCAGTATTTATTATTTCTTCTGGCCGACTTCTTCTCTTAGAGGCTAATAACCTAATACAAATTATCCTCTTGAGCTGACTTGTCTTCTAGGGTTATTAGCCAACTCATTAGGTTTTCTTCTTGCTTCCCGAAATATTCTATTCTCGTCATGTTTACACATGGAGGTAAATACCTCCCTCAACTACCATAATATCAACACTTCCTACTGACGCTTGTCTTAAAGGATTTTGGATATTTTCTAGGAATTAAATCAAACATATTGATAATAACTTAATAGAAGCAGTGATTATCTAATAAAAGAGAGAATAATATCACATACAACATGAAAAAATAATGACAAAGATGCAGAGTGACAAAAGCACATAAATTCCCCAATAAAACACATAAAAAATTATTTTGTATGTACCTAAGTGGAATGTTTATGGTTTTGTAAGCACTAATGTCCCTCTGCTATCTTGATTGATGTGTTCTTATGAACAATGCAACTCCCTCTCCTAATAAGTTGGTCTCCTAATGGGTTGGTATTATTGTGCAACAACATGCACATTTGGATTCAATTGTATTTTATTACTCCTATAAACTTCCCACCATTCATATCCACTTTTTCCCACTCGTATCTGTGTCAGCTCATCAAAATCACCCCCACTACTCTTTTGTTTCCACTCCTCTCCATGGCGTAGTCGTAGTGAAATGTTACGAGAAGCGGCATAAATTACAGTAAATGTTTAAAATGCAAGGAATGTTTTTTGTTTAAAGTGCACGAAAAATTTTCTTGGTACTTAATTATCTCAAGTAAAAACTCCTCAGCATTTTTCAGTGTATTTAATTTTTTCAAGTTAAAAACTCTTGATACTTAATTATTTCAAGTTAGAACTCATGGTACTTATTTCATGTTAAAACTCCTTGGTAATTTTCAAAAGTGAAATAATAAACAAGTTAAGTAATGATAAATGGACACTTTCATAAATGAAAAAGAATTAATTCTAGCAATATTATTCATTGATTTAGAGACAAAAACGAGAATATGTTAGCATCTTTAATTCCTGGCCATATAAGATTAGAATTTGTAATTAAAAGATTGATTAATACATTGCAATCAATAAGGGATACAATCAACGTAAAAATAAAGAAACTTCCCTAAAAAACTATCTCACACGTCATGTGTACCACTCGCTATGGTTGTCGATGGGGAGAGATGCAGAGTATGTAGCCTACAGGGAGATGTGTAAGATGCAGGACTACACTACGATATTTCCAAGCATGGATGTCAACTTTCTTTCTTTAATTTACAACACATCCCACTTACCAGTGATGGACATTGCCTCACACTTTCTTCTTATTTCTATGGATGCCAGTTGTTTTGTGTAAATAATTGGGTCCCAACTAAAGGAATCATATCGGTAATATTTGGTAGGTGAAAATACTCAATAATGCAGTGATGGGAGGTAATTGATAGGAACTTCATGCTTCCACCCATTCAAAATACAACATTAGTTTCTTCATTTTTTCAAAACAATTCAATAATAAAAGTAATATGTGTAAATGTCCTCTATGTTGTGTTAATTTACAACACTTCATACTTTCCAATCATGGACATTGCAACTTGCCTCCCACTTTCTTCTTATGTTGGTGGTTGACACTTGTTTTTCCTTCTGAATTGGTAGATGCCAGTTGTTTTGCATAAAGAACCGGGTCCCAACTAAAGGAATCCTACCAAGGTAGAGAGATTTCAAGGTGCACTACCAAACACACTTCCTTAAGAAACTAACAAATTCACATGTGATGCAAAGTATGTGGTCGATGGGGAGAAGCATGTACACTACGGAATTTCCATGCATGGAAGTCCACTTCCACCTGCTACTACTTTAATTTACATGTCCTATTTTCCCATGATGTACGCAACTCCCACTTGATTTTTATGTCGATGAATGCCACATGTTTTTCATAATGAATTGGTGGATGCTAGTGGTTTTGCATAAATAAAGAGTGGTTTGATCAATTCGAGTCAATTCTAAGGTCTTTTTTATTTTTTATTTTTTTTTGCATATGAGGTCATCTCTTTATGTAGCTCAACATGCCTCTATGTGTTACATAAGTTCACACTTCTTTGTATGCCCCAATAAGAGTATTATCTTACCCTAGTAAGAGTATCAATTTTTCGTCTCAATTGTGACATTAGATCACAATTCTCTACAAATGTTTCTACACCATCAAGTGTCTCATATTTTCTTTAACTTCGTGAATGCTTTATAACAGTCCATTAGGGTGTTAACTCTAAAAAAAAATAATCTTTAAAACCATATACATCAAAACAAAGAAAATCTAAAAACATCACTCACATGCAGATAAGCCAACAACTAGACTATCTAAGGAGCATGCCAAAGATACATACAGAACTAGAAAATATAATATCAACCAATTGATTAGCAATGCACAATTTAATACTCAAATAGAAAATACCTCAACTTGTAGTTTGTGAAAGTTCAAGATTGACAAACTGCACTCCAACTCTGATAAATCATAATGTAAAAGAAGATCTCATGAACTAGTTTTCAATAAGATCCCACAAACCAAAATTCAATAAACAAGGGGGAAATCGCACCTAGGGTCAATTTTCCACCAAACCAATGCAACCATATTCATAGGTAATGCTCTGCAAGAAGGGATCAAACTCAATGAGATAATGACATCATAATTCATATCAACTCTCAACAATCCAAACCCAAGGTACTCAAGAAAAAATTAATCATGCTAACAACAATTCATCTAAGGTCTAGTGGAGAGGCTCATTGACTTGCAGCACCTCCAAATCATGTGGGATTTTAGCATGCATGGATATTACTACTACCTTTAGCTAGTGACATATGCCACAACAACAATGGCACACCGCTTATATCAAGGATCTTACTACCATATTTATCTAGTTATCTCAATCACAATAGCAATGGAATCCTACTCTGCAAGTATCTTACTACTTCCTTCAACTGGTGATTGCAATCACACAATAGTGGCATCCTACAATTTGGGCCCAATTAAAAGAATACAAGGAGCCATGCATATGGAGATTTAGTACCTCCTCATGTTGGTGGTACAATCACATCCCCTTAATCCACACAAAATTGGTTTGCACATAAGCAATTTTGTCCAACTCCCCATTATCATAACACAAGTGCATCAATACCACTAAGTTCCACATAGCATTTCCTCATGACTCAGCTCCCTAATAATAGGAAGGTAACTAATTTAATAATGCTAAATCAAGTAACAACCTCCTAATATTTGTCTCTTGGTTCCCCACTACTCATGCAAGGGAGAATTTGGGCTTGAGGGTGAATTGACAAGTGTCCAAAACAAGGTAAAAGTGCAATACAACCCTTTCCCCTTCTACMATTTTTCCTAAGTTAACGTTGGAGGTCATTTTCACAAGTCTTTCCCCATTTCCCAATATTCCCAAGAAATAGAACTAGACAATCATCCTCATGGAGGCAAGAGCCCATTCCCTTGAGTGCATTTACCCATTGTCCACCAAGGCCTCAACATATCATAGGTTAGTCCATCCAAGGTACTAATGCACATGCAACAACATCATCATAATCAATCACATGAAGCATCACATTAGAAAGGCATAAATCATAAACCATAATAACATGAAGTTTTTCGTTAGTAAGGAATAAATTATAAATGATAATAACATGAAGTATCTCATTAGCAAGACACGAATCATAAACCAAAATAACAACAGATCATATTAAATCATTATCAAGGGTCATCAAAGCTACCCGACCATGATCAAGAATACGTAATATTATTATCAATATCCATAGTATTGACACATGAATAAACATGTTAGACAATAAGTGTATATGTAACCTTAACCATACCATTAAGAACTAATCATGTTGATCACCATACAAGAATTAACAATGTTACATGGCTATTATGGAGGACATTTAACTATAACTAAACCATCAATTAAGGAAACATTAGAGCTTATCACAAACTGGGCCATCTTATTGGTGTCTAGGCTTATCTTAGTGATCTAGAAGGATCTAGGGAACATCACGGAGGTTTCAGAAGTGTCCCAGGAGGATCAGAATGGCCTCAACAGATAGAGAAAGGGAAAAAAACCAGAAATCCTCAAAGCTTAGAAAAAATGACATTGTCGTAAAGACCACGTCGTAAGCTTTCCAATGGCGCAAATGACTCATCAAACGGAGTTACAAATCGAAAGATATTCACGGTCAAAGTTTGGTCAACCTAGCCCAGTCAGCAGGGGATGAGTCAACATATGTACCGCTGACGTCAACATCAGTATGGATGAAATCAACATCCATACAGTGTACGTGGCACATGTACGAGAAGACATGTTTCAAGATGACATTAGTATGACGTCATCATGGTGACGTGGTAGCACCAGAGGCTACCACGTGTCACTCATTTGGCATTTTCGGGTCATTTCGTGGACCAGTAAAAATGTGCCATGTGGCAGATCAGACAGATGATGTGATGGCAACGCGGCCCCTTCACCACCCGCAGGTCAGAAGGTCCACGCGCTCACACAGGATCTTCTTCTACTCAGCCCGAAGAACACCAAGGTTCTTCTATTTCCCTATCGGGAAATCTGCACCCCACAGATTCTCTTCTGCACGACCCCCCCTTTCTTTACTTATCGGAGGATTAGAACCCGCGGCTTCGCAAGTTCACTGTCGATCACTGGGCTCTCAAATCCCAGAGACCCGATGGCCAGTCAACGCTGACTTATTCCTGTATCTATCGGGACTTCTCTTATTGCAGTTTCGCTACTCGCGATATCATGCACTTGGATTTATCGACTCCCGATACCCGACGTGATGAAACTCCGACGCACATGCGAGTTATCACCTCAACTCTTGTTAATCCTATCGGGATTTCAGATTTCGTGGGATCGCAAATCCTGATGTCGATGAATTTGAGACTTTCCTTTTCCCGATCCCCGATATGATACGCCACCTGTCCTCCACTGACTCCTACTATGGCCCCACACAACTCTTCTGTTGGGATATCGCGGATCGCGATATTGCAATTCTCGTTGCAACAATCTTCGAGCTTTGACTCGCGAATCCCTGATACACAATACCACATGTAGATCCGATGGTCCTTGTGGCTCGGATCAATGGCTCTGCCCCTCCTGAGCTTCAAACCTCGTCCACACTTACACTGTAACCTCCTTGCACCTCCACCAGATCTAACGGTTCTCAGAACTTCGCGAAATCTCCTCAGAGGATTTTGACCATCCGTTCTTCCTTATGCAATCCACAAAATGAAGAAGTGTCTCTCCACGAGACTCATTCACCTACTCGTTAACCTGCGATGCTTCCCTCAGACTTTCAATAGCAGCTCCCCTGCGCTTATCCTTCAGTGAATTCGAAGGCCTATTCCTCTTGATCTTTTCCCCCGACTTCGAGTCCTTCAGAAAACTTCTTGCATGCACTCCTTGTGGCAACCCTTCAACCTCGATTGAGTGTTGAAGTTATTTGACTCTGTGCCTACCTGCAGCAGCATTCTTTTAACCTTCACTCAGGTTCGCAACCCTGACACTTTTACCTGGCCTACGAACTCCTTGCACGACATTGTGCCTAACTGCTCCTTCGAGGAAATGAGGACAAAAGCTAACTCTAATTGAACCCTTCTGTCAACGCACTCCTTACGGACAATTTGACTGCACTCCTTGCAGGAATCCTCAGGCTCAATTAGAGAAACATTTGAAACTCATTCCATCTCCCTCTCAGACTTCAATTCAACCATGAAATCACATGCACAGCATATAAAAGAAAATGTATGACAGGCAGAAAACATTCATGAGCATATCAACATAAAAAATACACAGAGAACAACACAAACCATGAATTTGAATCAAAGTTCTTCTATTAATTCAAATATCTATACATGGGTGTTCTTCATACAATCCTCTACTTGCTCTTCTACTTCTCCTCAATTATTCAGGCTAATGTTACAATGATACAATGAGGGTGTCTATATCCGTTTTCCCTCTTGGACTCTAAAGCTATCAAATCTAAAATTAAATTCCTATCTACCAGCATTAACTATATGAAATTCCAACTATATACTAAAGGATGAGAGCTATCCGCTCAAGGTCCATTACAATATACAAAGGCGCTCCTTCATAAATGACTTCTTTAAAGATTTGGCGCATCAATTCCAAAGTGTTTTTTTTTAAATTTGTGCTGGCTTGTCCAGCTGTTTTCAGCTTCCGCGTCGGCTCGCTTAATGTGCTGGCGATGCTCCTGCATCATGATCTGGCATCCATACAGACACATGGCAGGTGACATGGAATATTTACAATATGTGGCAGGTACATTGGCATTGATGTCAGCAAGACATTAGTATGATGATGTGGCCCAATGACAACATGTCACGTGGCATGCTGATTTGGCACTTTGGGCCACCAAATGGGCTAGTGAAATTTTGACACATGGAAACACCCAAGAGACACCATTTGGTAGGTACGATCAGCAGGTCTGGGAATATAGTCAGTAGCTGACATGTAGGCAGATGAATGGGTAGATCGGTGGGCCAACGAATGGCCACCACATGGCCTAGTCATGGGCTGCCACGTGGCAGCGAGAAAATTCCCAATGAGGACCCATAACCAAATTTTCCAAATTAAAATGGGGTTTACCAATGCCCAACTCTAGTGTGCCAAATGTAGCGATGATCCCACCAAATCTTGTGGCTAGCCCCACTAAACCAATGAAAAATCCACAAAGGGTAAATTCGTGCAGAGGTCCCATCATTTTGGCATAGTGTTTGGCAGATATGCCAAGTTTGGCGGAGGGATAAAATTGGTTGGAGTTTTTTTTTATAATGGTTTGTTTATATAGTTGGAATGGGTGCCAAAAGGGGAGGCCTGCGGGCTTGACCCCGGGGCCTCCCCAACCACTTACTTGTATTAAAAATCCACCAACCAACTAGGCTAACCACCCATTTGGTAACTCCACCCAAGTCTTTTATTAAAAGGTGATTGCTCAATGCACGATAGGAGGATATGCGTTCCCAGCTTGTACGAATTTTTATCGGGCATGACTTTCAATGAAGTTAGTGCATTAAATTCCCAGAATTGAATGTGGATCGAGGCAGGAGGCCTAGAAAGGGCATGGAGGTGACAGTGTCCGATGGAGACAATTTGACAGTCTTTTTTGGGTAACTCGGCGACGTGAATCCAATGGAAAGCTCTGTTTTGGAGGCAAAGACTCTGATTAGTAGGCTAAATTCTAAAGAAGCCAATGTAAGCATGTTTTTCATTATGTTGTTTTGTCATTAAATGTTGTAGCATAGTATGCTTGATACAGGTCTAAAGGAGCATGGAGAGGTTGTAGCAAGACAACAAGATCAACTTATTCCTTCTATTCCTTCTTTTCTTTTCTTTTTCCACATAAAACCAATCAGCTATATGTGACAAAGAATTTGTGGCACTTGGATGATAAGTGGCCAACGAAGAAGTCAGGAATCTTGTAATTTCAAGATCTTTGTATGGGTTGCATATATGCTTGGATATGGGTAGTATATATAAGGCATTCTATGGCTCCATGACGACGGGGGTCATTTATTATTCTTCCTCTTTTTTTGTATTAAGTATGTGGGAATGATGTCCATGTCAGCATCATGGATGCCTCATGAGCATGAGAAATTGTGAATCTGGTAAACATTCCTGATCACATTACGATCTCTTGTTGTCGTCACCGAAAAGGGACTTTGGCCTTACAACTTGTAAAGGAGAGACATCATTACAATGAGGAGAATAAAGAGGTCAAGATTTGGAGCATGACCCGAAGATGTAGCCCACATCAGGTGAACTTCGTTATCAAGGGAAGTGTCATATCCATTATGTGTATTATGTTCTTATGTTGCTTTTCCATGAATTTCCACACATAGAATATTAAATGCAAGCATGACATATAACACATAAGGAAACTAAAGAGGTTTTTATTCACTTTGGATTCAAGCCTATAAATACTTCGACTATACCTTTAATTGCAAATCTCTCAAGTAAAATGACCTATAGCTGACCCTTTGAAGGAGTGACAAGATCAAACAATTATTGGAAAATAATCACCCCCCGGGTTCAGATCATGTTTGTATCAAAGTAGGCTTGATACCAATTGCAGGTGTTGAAGCTAAGAATGGCAACATCGCCAAAAATGTTGTGGTTCTATGAGCTTCAAGAGCTCAACCAAATCCTTCAAGCAAAGAATTTTGGATTGAAGACATTGTTGCATGTTGTAGAGGAAGAGATCCAAAGGTTAAAAGAGTAGTTGCAAGCCATGCAGGCATAGACAGGGGAAGGCTCTACGAATGAGGCGGTGATAAGACCATTTTGTGACCATGGAAACTTCACCAGTTATGGGTTCGATCATGACAGTTCAAATGCATGCACACTTTTTCAAGTAAGTGAAGATGACATCCAGGCATCCAAAAACCAAGGAGGATTCCTAGAAGCATCATCCACTGATACTTCTCACAAGGAACAACTGGACACACCTCAAGAAGAAGACCAAGGGTCCCAGTTTGAGATGGAGGTAAATAAACCATGTGTAGTTAATTTCTTGATTAATGTTGATGACTCTTTTAAATTCCTTGAACATCATGCTTCTTGCATCGACTTAAAGTTGATGGGAAAAATGGGATACGAAGGAGGACTCCTTGGAGCCAATGGCCTAGGTATTGTGGACCCCATCAAGGCAGTGGTTTGGCCTCTATATGCTGGGATAGGTTATGTTCCAAACGATGTTGGAGAAATCTCCAAAACCATTCGGGAAGAAGACCCGAGGACAGTCACTCAGACTCCAGAAGTCAACAGTTCATTAGGAGATGAAATTGACTCAGTGCATGCTGAGATCACAACTTCTCATGATCGAGAATTCGATACATATCCAAGGAGATATGATCATCATAATGAAAGAGCTAAGGACAACTTTTCTTTCCAGTCTAACTCCAAAGGAAACTCACCGAGGTATAAGAAATATCGAAACTCTAAAATTCCATTTGATTATAAGCATGTTAATAATATAAAACAAATCTTGTGGCATCAAATACCATGCACTTTTTGTGGATTGTGTTATTCCTTACCTTGTTTTTTACTGGCTAGGTGTCCTTAATCCATGTTCTACCCATTTTCCATGATTGTTTGCTAAAACTTTGTTTTTCCCTCTTGGCTTGGAAGCTTATTTTTCAATCTTTTATGCACATTTTAAATGATTTTGAGTTTTTTAAAGATTAGGATTTGATATGAAAATTTTCTTTCACACCACTTGTCTTTTCATCATTTAAATTTTCAAATTTTTCCAAGTTAGAAAAGGCGCTGCAATAATAGCACTATTCCTGCAGCACCAGGAATAATCATTGTTCTGCATGCACCACCCTACCCAGATCGTGTCCTAACATTTTAAATCATGATTACATGATCTGCATACCTCTTTATGATCTATTTCAAGTTTTTATTCTTATGATAACAACTATAATGAAGGATTGAATTGTACTTGCCACATCTACATCAAATCAACACACCCGATTATCATGAATGAAATCATCATCTACCTATTTTTAGTATGTCTATTATTATATGCAGGGTTTGCAGGTAAAGAGATAACTTCTATTTTTTTAATAGATCTTAGGGATTGAAGATTCAACTCTCGATCTTCTCAGAATTTTCTACAAGATCGTATCAGTGATATGGCACCCAAAAAGAGTGGCCAGATAATCAAATTGGAGCTTGAAGGCACAAAATTGCTCGAAGCATTTCCTCGAATGGACCAAAAATTCAAGGATGTTGGTTGGTTCGACTTCTTCACAACATTAGAGGGTCATGATGAACATATCTCTATGACATTTGCACATAATTTTGATGGCTTTGAATATGTGGTTGGAAAACTTCTAATGCACGTGACAGAGCATTCCATTTCTAAAGCCTGCAGATTACCAATATATGGGGAAAGATGGTGGAAGAATGAAAATGTAGTCATGGATTTTGTGAATCAGTTTTTAGTTCCAGAAAATAAAAACCCTAAATGGAGCAAGGGTATACAACACATCTGGGTAAGGAAAGAATATCACACTGCCTTGTTGATTATCCACAGGTACATTACATGTAAAGGCAAGTTTTCTCTAGTCCATCTCTATCATATTAGACTGTTGATTCATGCAAATGGTGATTACCCTCTTAACTGGCCCTATTTTCTATTAAGAAGTTTATCTAATACGTCTAAGAGGATCCATTCCCATCCTACTATAGCAAAAATCAATTTTTTTCATCAAGGTTTGATTAGAACATTAGTAGTCTTCTCCTTACATGAAGTCGAGAGGTCTTGGGACTGGTTAATCCAGTCATTAAAACCTAACCTACAGTCAACTAAATATAAAAATGTCAAGGGGAAGAAATTTGTAACAGAGAAACAGACCTATCAAGCTACTAAATTTTTGATGAAAGAGATTCCCCTGCAGCTAGGGTAACTCGTGCTGGCAAGAGAAAATTACAAACCCAACAAGCTGTGGGTGATTTTCCTATGGGTAAAGTTGATGAGAAAGGCACTACTAGTCGAGGTAAGAAACCTAAAATGAATGAAGAAACTGAAATCCATCTTGATCCATATATAAAGAGGGAATTTGATGAATATGAATATTACATCACAAGTCCAATCCAGACTCCAGTCAAACAAAAGCAACAATCTATAGGCAAGAATATTGCAAAAAGTAAAAAACAAAGTAAAAAGAAAACACTTGTACCCAAATGCCTAAAAGAAATTCTACCAGAGTTGCCAATAAATTTAGACTGAATTATAAAGCAATGTTTCATCCTTCCATCAATAAGGAGAATCTCATAATCATAGAAGATAATTAATAGGATTCTAAAAAGGAGATAAAAAAAATAGGCAGTGGCATCTTCTTTACATGAGACAGAGAAGGAATCCAAGGAACATAAGAAGAAATGAGAAAAGGGAAAGTAGATTGCATAGTACTCTAGAAGACCTGTGACCAAAGAAACTACAAAATCAGATTCAGTATATGAATTTGTAGTTAAGGGAACAAATTCATTTTATGATGACATAAATGATATTTTTCTAGAACAAAACCAGCTACAGGATATTCCAGAAATCCGAGAATCAAAAAGCTCTGAAGAAGAGGATCTTAGCACTGGGTTATCCCCAAAATATGAAATTAAGTTAAGGAAACCCCAAGCCTCCATATATTTGAACCTACCTACTCCAGTAGAAGAACATCCAGAATTCAGGATTAATATAACAGAAAGAAGAAAAGACAGAAATCAAATACAGGAAATACTATGTTTTTCATGTTTTAGTCCTTATTTTCAAGAGCAATTTCTGAAACAATGGAGATGATTTTTTCGAAACCAAAAGAGGTTTTTGTTGAGAACGAGCCCCATCAAAATAATATCTCTCGGTTGTTATACATATATCACATTTTAAGAGATTCAAATATATATTTGAGGCATATTTTTCAGAGATTTCACAATAAATAATTTCATGTTTTAGTCACTAATTTTGGGCGAGGTTGCAGAATAGCTGGAGATGAATTTTTGGAAACCAAAAGATTTTTTGTTGTGAATGGGACCCTTCACAAAAACCTCTCTCTCATTTTACACAACTATCACCATTTGGGAGATACAAAGAGATTGTTGGACCCTATTTTTCAAGAGTTTGCCAGATTTATTTTACTAAAAAATCTCATGGACAATAGTTGACAAGCCACCTCATCAATTCGACTTGGAGATCAGATTTGATCTTCTCCTTGATTATTTGAAACAAGAAACTAAATATATATGAGGAGGTTTTTCAGATCCATTTCTTTTGGATGTTGATAATTATGTATTGTTTCTATATAAAATCTGTAGAAGGAGAAGTTAGGGGTCGATTAGTTGGGCATTCAAGGGCCTTTTTTGTAAAACTTCACTGTAAAACAAATTATATTCCATATTGATACTAAATGGAAAAGGCATGTTGATGATCAAATCTTATTTCATATATTTATCTGCTTCTTTTCTTACTTGAATTCATTTATTCTGTTGCAATGCATATGATTTCTTGATTTTGTGTAACACAGTGAACATTTTACTGTCTTTGTTCATAATCAAGATTGTGTTCAAGTACATGTTCTTGTTTCCTAATGATATTTTCAAATAAGAAATCATTGTGTGAGTTGAAAAACTAGATACTCACATACCTTTCTTTCTTTATTTACCATACTATCTGATCTAATAATGTGACTACCATTTACTAAATCAATGGGATGTTTATTTGCTTTTACATTGAGTTATATGCTAATTTTGAATCCTTGAACCATCTTTCAACCAGTTTCTAAAAACCTATTCAAAAAACCGTTAAAAATACCATTTCAATAACCTTATGATGCCCTAGCTTTCCCTTTCACAATCAAGTGCAACTTTAGGGACTAACATATTTTGGCGCCATTGTTGGGGATAGAGACATGAAGTATTTATCCCTGGGAGAACGACAATGATCAATTCTATCTCTTGATGGTGAATATGAGTTGGATACTTTTTTTGACTGTATCATTCACCTGGTGACTCCATGAAGGAAGAATCCATTGGTAACTCCATTGATTCGAGATGTCAAAGGCTATGGAATCCATTTTGGCTCGTAGGTTTTCTCCATTTGATTTCTTTGGTATTCCTGGTTTTCCAAATGTTGTGCCTACTATGCATGAATGGAGAGACTACCTTCTGAGGTTTAGAGGAGATGATCACAATCATCCTGCACAACACTTGATTGATTTTTATCAATACATGGACCAACTTGATATTCATCATGAATATGTATTTTTGAAGATCTTTATGTACTCGGAAGGAGAGGCAAAACAATGGTACCAATCTCATAATGTTTCCAATATTTCATCATTAAATGATTTCCATGCTACTTTTCATTCATTTTGTAAGAGGATTTATCCTGCTGAATGACTCTTGAATGATTGTTGTGAGCAATTTAAACCTCTTAGAAAAAAAAATCAATAGGGCTTTAGTGATGAGATTAGTGAGGATATTTTGGAATGTTCTCAAAATGCTACTAACAGTTTTGATGGCCATTCGAATGGGTCTATTCATGAAGAATTTTCTATTGAAAATATTTGTGAAGGCCAGTATTTTAGTGAAGAAATTATTGAAGATTATATTGATGGTGAACAATTTTTTTTATCATTGCCAGTTGAAATCAATCAAAAGTCTCCATCCTATCATGATGAAGAAGATTTTATCATTCGTGAAACTTTCTCTCATTCTTCTTTTCAAGGAGATGTTTTTCAAGATGTTGTTGATGATAGTGCCATGGATAGTATGAAAACAAATTTATTGGACTCTCATAATGAAATTTTTGTTCCAAAAGACTAGGTTGTTCGTTTGTGTTCTTTCTTTGAAGAGCATAATGAAACAATTTTTTGTGAATTTAAAAATTCAATTTTTTTTTGTAGTCAACCTATATATGATGAATATGAAAATGGAGAAGACAAGAATTTCACATCAGCATTCATTGACCTGTGCAATAGTGAGCCTACTTTTTATGAGTATGAATCTAATGTTGGAGAAATAGATGAAGGAAATCAACCAATCCAAGATGTTGTTGTTCACTGTAATAAAACAAGTGATGTTCATGTGTTGTTTCAAGGAAATCAAGTGCATTATGGTCTCACAAATACAACATAAATTGCAGGGGAGAAGTTTGGGTTTTTTCATCAACTGGAATTTTGTCATATTATATATAANGTTGTTCACTGTAATAAAACAAGTGATGTTCATGTGTTGTTTCAAGGAAATCAAGTGCATTATGGTCTCACAAATACAACATAAATTGCAGGGGAGAAGTTTGGGTTTTTTCATCAACTGGAATTTTGTCATATTATATATAATCTAGTAGCCATCTACATGGAGTCAGTGTTTTTGGAGGTTCAAAATTTTGCATCATTTGGAATTAAAGCAAATTGCAGTTGTAAGTATGGGATGGCCATTCATTTTTTACTGCAAACATTTCATTTTTTCTACATTATTATTTACTTGCAAGGAAGAAGACCATGTTGTCAGTCAAATGCTTTCATGTCTTCATTGGAAGTTTTATGTGACTTGATCAAGGAATTGATTGGTTAGTTGTGTAGGAGTTGTAGATAAATATGATTTATTTTTGAGCATGTTGGTTTCAGTTTGAAGATCAATTTACAGTATGAGAGTAGTGTCAAGTTTTCAGTATGCAAGAATAAGGACTCCATATCCCAATGGAAATACTACTTTTAGTTTTGTGGTTGTTATTTTGGATTGCAAATAAAGGAATGACTGGACAGAGAAATAATTACAGTAAAAGTTGATGATGATGAGGCATGTGAAGGCATTGGTCAACAAGTTCTTAAAGTTTCATCATGAAACTTTATCCCCAGAAGGATCCAGTGTTAGTACTTAACCTTGTTTTTGACTGATTGGGTGTCCTTAATCCCTGTTCTACCCATTTTCCATGATTTTTTGCTAAAACTTTGTTTTTCCTTCTTGGCTTGGAAGCTTATTTTTCAATCTTTTATGCACATTTTAAATGATTTTGAGGTTTTTAAATATTAGGATTTGATATGAAAATTTTCTTGCACATCACTTGTCTTTTCATCATTTGAATTTTCAAATTTTTCCAAGTCAGAAAAGTTGCTCCAAGAATAATGCTATTCATGCAGCGCCGGGAATAATCATTGTTCTGCATGCACCACCCTGCCCAGATCATGTCCTAGCATTTTAAATCATGATTAGAGGATCTGCACACCTCTTTATGATCTATTTCGGGTTGATATTCTTATGATAACATATATATACGAAGGATTGAGTTGTACTTGCCACCTCTACATCAAATCAACATGCTCGATTATCATGAATGAAATTGTCATCTACCTATATTAGTATGTATGTTATTCTATGAAGGGTTTTCAGGTAAAGAGATAACTTCTAGTTTTTTAACAGCTCCCGGGAATTGAAGATTCAACTCTTGATCTTCTTAGAATCGTCTACTGGATTGTATCAGTGACATGGCACCCAAAAAGAGTGGCCAGATAATCAGATTGGAGCTTGAAGGTACATAATTGCTTGAAGCATTTCCTCAGATGGCCCAGAAATTCAAGGATGTTGGTTGTTTCGACTTCTTCGCAACGTTTCAGGGTCATGACGAACATATATCTATGACATTTGCATAGAATTTTGATGGCTTTGAATCTGTGGTTGGAAAACTTCTAATGCATGTGATAGAGCATTCCATTGCTAAACCCTGCTGATTATTAGTATATGGGTAAAGATGGTGGAAGAAGGAAAATGTATTCATGGAGTTTGTGAATCCGTTTTTAGATCCAGAAAAGAAAAACCCTAACTAGAGAAAGGGTATACCACACAAATGGGTAAGGAAAGAATGGCACACTGCCTTACTGATTATCCACAGGTACATTACATGTGAAGGAAGTTTTTATTTGGTCCATCTCTATCATATTAGACTGTTGATTCATGTAAATGGTGATTACTCTCTTAACTTACCGGGCCCTAATGCGCTTTTATAACTCCTTAGCAGTTGTGTAATTTCCTTCGTGCTCAAAAGAAGTGTCTAATATAGTCATCCTCTATAATTAATACTTTCCTTATTGTGGCATTAATTCCAAATCCATCATCAGATTCATCCTTTGATATGCCAGTCTATCATGATCCTCGGTGGCGCCTTACATTTATGACTATGCGTCTCCTGGACAGTTCATCGTTACTTCTTTTTATCTATCATTTACATGCTTTAATACCCTCAATGGTATTAATTGTCATGTTTTGCGCTTGAAATTTGTGCGCACTTCATTGTTTCTGCATCGTTCATGTTATCTCTACAACACTCCCTTTTTTTGTGCAGGTCTTGTTGCTTTATTTACCATACTTCTGACTACCTTTGTTTTTCTTTCTAGTTTTCCACTTTTTATTTGTTTCCTTGTTCTTTTACTTTTTTTTTTCTCTCTATTTATTTCCATACTATAGTACAACTACTATGGTACATGTATTCTTGCACAACTTCACATTATTGGGTAGAAATTAAGCCGTCTCTATAGAGTTTCAACTTACTTACATTCACCAATCCCCCTAGGACTTCCCCATTCAGTGTTTCCAATTGTGCAACACCTACCTCTATCATATACTTAATCATATATGGACCCAACCAATTCATCCTGAACTTCCCTGGGTGCTGCATAAACTTGTTTTCATATAACAATACTAAGTCTCCTACTTGAAATACTTTTTTCTTGATACGTTGATCATGCCATGCTTTCTCTCATGCCTTTTGATCTTATTGATAGAATCCTGCAACAAATATGTCTTCTCCAAGCTGTAACAAAAGTGAAAATCTTTCCTTGAATGCACCAGAATCTAAAATATAAGTAATTGTTGCAATGCGCAGGCTGGGGTACAATAAATTCTATTGGAATAACTACTTCTTTCCCATATATCAACTTGAACGGTGTTTTTCCTATCAGCTTCTTGCTCACAGTCATGTATGCCCATAATACTGTAGGAACCCTTAGGTCCCAATCCTCTCTTCCTACGTTTTAGATCTTAATCAGTTCATTCTCTAGAATGTTTTTGAAGTATTTTGATGTTCCATTAGCTTGAGGATGATATGGCATGCTTCCTTGATGATGAATTTGAAATTACTTTGTTACTGTTGCAATGGTATTATTCAAGAAGCGTGTCTAATTATCACTCAGCAAGATGCATAGACATCCAAATCTTCTCACTACATTATCGAACATAATGCACACATCATTTTCCACGTTATAGTCTGTAACTGGTGTTTTTTCATCCCATCTGGTTAAATACTTTGTCATAGTGATTACATACTAGCCCATATTCATGCTAGTGGACTGATTGGTCCAAAATCATCTATCTCCCATTTATAGAACTCTTGCAGTGTAACTTGTGGGTTCAATAAAATTTCATCCCTTTTGGATGGATTTCCTACTCTTTGACAAACATCGCATGCTTGACAGTATTCTTTAGCATCCTTGCGAAGTGTAAGCCACCAGAGTCCTGTGAAAAAACTATTATGCGCGGTATATTTACTTGCATAGTGTCCTCCTACTATCCCTTCATGTGCTTCTACAAGTATTATTGGCCTTTCATGTTATACCACACATCATCTTAATATTGCATCTACACCAAACTTGTATAAATTTCCTACAATTAGCTGGTAGTCTGCTTCCCTTACTACTAGCTACTTATTATGTGCCATTTTCATGTCATATGGAGCTATTCTTGTACTTAAAAACTGTACAATGTCTACAAAGTAGTTATCCACCATTTT